>DWCF01003858.1:0-18307 GCA_018230265.1 Delias oraia
TTTATTATAGACATCCTTGGAATGTTCTCTTAGTTTACTCGAGTAATAAAATTAATACTCTGAGTGGTTACCGATTTTTTTAAATTCTATAGCGGACAACGGAGCAGGTGGGTCTCTTATATGGTAAGAGAACACTGCTACTTTTGCTTTTACTGCTGAAATTGGTTGTGTCACCGGATTTTTACGTCACTCAAGCGGTATCCTATCCTTCCGATACCCTCACTATCTGCGAAAAACAGTACAAATTACGTTGCATGTTGAGTATTCTGTGAGCCCGTGGTATCACTTTGGACGAGCCAGCCTATCTAGTACATCAACATATGCTTTAGGATGGCTCCCCACGGGTGGAAATTATTAACGTTTGTGCCAATAACTAGGTTATTTACTTATTATTTTCTGTTTAATTTATTTTATATACAATCGTATAATATTGATAGCAGTATCAGAAATTCAATATTACTACGGCTTATAATAAAATATCCCGAGTGAGAAATTGTTTGTGAAACGTAACAAGCCGTTGTAATGTAGACGTGAGTGCTAAATTACAACGTGACATTTATGCGCAGCCGGGTGTAGCTTACCAACTCCCATCCATAAATGCCATATTTTCTTGATACAATGGCGTCAGCGCTGACTTCATTTCTAACATATTGCCTTTGCCTATGAAGTACTCGTACTTCCTAAATTAACTACTAATAATTTATAGACAAAATTCATCCATATCCAAATAACAAAACCTGATGAATATTTTTTTATGGAAACAGGGAGGCTCATCTACGATCAGCGGTCTTTCGCTCGTGGTTATCCCCAGCCCGTGCTGGGCCGTGGGTGCGTTAGCGACTCTTATATCCGTCAAACTTAAGTCCTTTCTTGATATTAATTTTTTTAAGTGAGAATATCTCCAATTTATATACATTGTATTCAATGATGTTTTTTATTATTCTTAAATGCAACTTAAGCCCAGGTTATTCTAAAAGCAGCAGCACCCTTCTTTTCTATGATCCTCAAATTTAAAGTAATAGGCAGGGGATAGTACCCTCAACAGCTGCTTAAGCCCGAAGGCTTATTGAAAGCTTCCTTTCAATTTCTGGGCAGTGTAATGAACTTTTATAGTTATTGTAAACGTTGGAAATAATCTTTTTTTATTCTATAGCGGACAATGGAGCAGGTGGGTCTCCTATATGGTAAGAGAACACCGCCGCCCTTGAATATCCGCGCCACAGTACGTGCATTGGTTGTGTTGGCGGCTCTTTACGTCGCTTAAGCGGCTCTTTTAATGGCTTCTTATATCCTCAATCACTCTGCGAAACACAGTACAAGTATCGTTTCACGCACAGTATTCTGTGAGCCCGTGGTATCACTTCGGACAAGCCGGCCCAATTAGTGCGTAAGCATATGCTTCTGCACGGGTTCGACACTATTAAGACACTCACCCAGCCACTTCGAGCCCTTCCAGAGACAGAATAAACTATAAATTAAATTATAATAGTCCGGACTGGGATTCGAAACCGATACCTCTCGCTTCATGGTACACTTTTAAAACCATTAAGCTACGAGGCTCTCAAAATTTGTTGAATTTCTATTTTATTTCATAGTTAAATTATTTATTCAATTCGTGTTTTATTTAAAAATAGCTATAATTTAGTCTGTCAAGTGAAACAAACAGAGTTCAGTTCTGCGAGAGATATTCCATTGTTCAGGATTATTGATTCCTGCGGTTTGTTATTAGGGCTATCAAAATGAATATTCATAACTTTTATTTATGAAAACAATATATCAGCTTCTATCTTTGATACATAACAATTATAAATACAAAATAAAATAATTGAAGATACGAGATACATTGTTCTTTGTTGGTTCCACAAAAATTTATTTGTGGTGGTGTTCGCGAGTTTATTGAAACTTTTTGTGACCTTTCAGTATTGATAGGTCATTTTATATAAATTATTAATAGTGATTTCATCTAGATTAGGAGTCGTAATATTTTAATTACTATTATCAGCTGCGATATTTGCAAACCCTACGAGTCTGTATAGTAAGGTGTCTATCACATGCTGTACCGCAAGTCACTCTGAAAGTAACAATGTTTGTATCGTATTCCATATTAAACGAAGACGTATTTGCAAGTACCAAGAAAATGTCTATGGTGAAGTTATTTTTTTGTATATTTTTAAAAGTATATTTTTATGGTATAAAAAACAACGGAGTAAGTGGGTCTCCTATATGGTAAGAGAACACCACCGCCCCTGGAACACCGTGCCATAGTCCACGCATTGGTTGTGCTGCCGGCTGTTTACGCCGCTGAAGCAGCATTTTTAAGGACCACCGATATCCTCACTCATTCAGCGAAGCATAACGAATCATCATCATCATGATGATGATGATGATTCGTTTTAATTATAGCATTATGTACCTGTTCCATTCTGTTATAGCAATACAAAGTTCCCTGGACCAGTTAGGAAATTATAAAATCTGATAAACCAAATATATCCTATCATTCTTTGTAAAACAAAACATGAATATAGCATTTGTGATAAAAATGTTAGGAGAGATACTAAATTTCAGAACGCCACCTGCAGGAAATAGGATACTTAGATGTACCACAGTTTACTTATCGGCAAGCTAATACTGGTTCCACTATTATACTTGTTTACAAGATCTGAAAATTCTTATTTATAGAGATTGAGGAGACATATGCTGAAGCACTAATTGGGCCGGCTCGTCCGAAGTGATACCACGGGCTCACAGAATACTCAGCGTGAAATGGTACTTGAACTGTGTTTCACAGAGTGAGTGAGGATATCGGAGGCCGTTAAAAGTGCCACTAAAGCCGCGTAAAAGCCGACAACACAATGCGCGGACTGCGGCGTCGTTGTTCATGGGCGGCTGTGTTCTCTTACCATATAGGACCCACCTGATCAGTTAAAAAAAATCAGAAAAAAATAAGCTATTGGAAAAGAGACTTCAGATTTTGAATATCGATGCACCTCCATTTCTATTTACCTAAGTAACTGTTCATTCTACAGTCTGTGGTAGAAACATTAGAACAACGTTTAATTATGCCCTTATTTCTTTAGATAACGAGAGAACTCGACGTGTTCCACGTCGGCTTTAATTAGAACCCGCACAAATCATTTCCCCATTCCTTGAGTATTCTACTTAAAAACCGTTTTCATCCGAGAGAAACCTTACAAAAAGCCAAAATTATAATCTTTGTCATTCAATCGCATTATATGAATCCCTTAATTACTAATGCCTTTTTAAAAGTAAAGCGGACAATGGATCAGGTAGGTCACCTATATGGTAAGAGAACATCGCCGCCTATGGACAACCGTGTCACAGTCCGTGCATTGAATGTTTTTCCGGATTTTACGCTACTTTTAAGAGCAAGAGGCACTTTTAAGAGCCTTCGATATCTTCACTCACTCAGCGAAACAATATACTTCCGTTTCACGTTGAGTATTCTGTAAGCCCGTGGTATCACTTCGGACGAGCTGGCCCTTTTAGTGCTTCCACATATGCTTCAGCATGGATCTCCCACGGGTATATCTTATACGAATACTAATATCTTATATTATTGTTCATTGATGTGTAATGTTATTTCATATCTGGAAATGAATAAAGGTGTATGAAAAAGTCTTACATTTTTTTGAGCTTCATACCAATTTCATATAAAACAATGTTAGTGTTGCTATTCCAAGCTGAAAAAGGTATAAGGCAAAAAGTCAACACGTGGAAAACTTGTGTAAAATTGAAACTAGCTTCACCTTGTTTGTATGCCGCCAAAGGTTAAGACCGAGATCTTGAAGATACAAACTTTTATATTATTCAATAGAGTGCAGCAAGATGTTCCACGACATCGCTTAAAGGGTAAATTTATCATAGGCGCAGTTACTTTTCAAAGGTTACTAGGTTCGTGAGATTTTGTTATAGGATATACCAAAGCCCCAATGACAAAGAAATTATTTTATCATGATGGTAGCAATTAGTACACTTCTATTTCGGACACAATCGTCTAAAATTATGATATTTTCTCTTTTTATCTCTCGCGACAATTTCTCGGGACAATTAAAATAGCAGAGCATAAGTGTTAAGAGGAATGCGTAATGTTTAATTGAACACAAATTTGACATTGAATGCATATCAACTTCGATGTATATTATAAGACTCGGAAAGAACTGAACGGACCGCCTCTATACATTTGTGTGATTTTAAATTAATTGTATTTGTATTATATTGTAAGTTAGGTGTCCGTACTATATACCTCAAAATCTCATATTATTTATTAAGTCTGGAATAAATTTATAAATTTGAGGTTGCAACAATGAAAAAGATTGTATTTAACTGTAATTAATGCGAGAGCTCTAACGCAGATGGTATCGCGGGCTTCAACTAGTTGGCAATAAATCTGTTGCATTACACAGGGGTTTATTCTTAGTATAAAACCAGCCGCTCCACGTCAAGAAGTGCAAAAGCTGAACAAGTTTTTCCATTAAACAATACTGAACATGCTCTCAAGTTTTCCTGTTTCAAACTAATATTATCTGTATTATCACTTTAATTTTTATCCAAGACTTAATTATTATTATATATATTAAATAGTAATATTAAATTCATATGAATTACGATTAATGTCTAAAGTGCAAACGGTAAAAAAAACTTTTCAAAAATAATCATTCTATAAATTAAATTAAATATATTTTTAATGACTACTTGCTGTGTGACCATACGGTTCTGAGAGATTAGGCTTTATTATTTCTTATTCAGTCTAACACTGCCTTTGGTAACCATATTTATATGATCTTCATTTTGATTGTTAAAGTAATAAAATAATATTAAATAAGTAAAATATAAGCCCAATGGAGGTGGAATATGCTAATAAAAAGCTGGTTTATGATTTAAATTTAAAATATAACCTTTAGGGTTAACCTTTAGGGTTTAGGCCTAACCTAACCTAACCCTTTCTAATCAATAAATTGTAAAAATTTAAAAAACTGAACACGGCGCCAGTACCAAGTTTAGTAATAAATTTGTTATCCTTTCGAAGGCGAGGTCGTGTAGGAAGTGCAAATAATCGCAGTTGTAGTGCAGTAAAGCGGTAAGCTCCTTTTATCGCTCGTAAAGTCACGGCAGTCGAGCCAACTCCCACTTATTGCCTGCCGAACCATTATCAACAAGATTTTATTGCTTGCAATTGGTATGTCTCAATTTTTAACTGTGGTAACGGCAAGCTAGGAAGTGTTTAATTACTTTTTTATAAGGACAAATAACTGACAGAACTTGTAAACTGTAAATTAATTTTATTAGAATTACATTACATCGGAAACATTTTACTTTTCTCAGGCGTTTGAACTTATGTACTCGAAAATACTCGTTGAATTTTAGATGCATTAACCATCTTCCCAAGTGGAGATAAATTAAAGTAACAAAATAATCCATTATCACATCTTAAACTTAGTTTCTTGTCAGACTTTGAGGATAGCTATTTGTTATATGAGTAATAAATAATTATTTTACAGCATTATTATATTTGTTTTTTAAAATATGTCCTGAATTGGCTCAGTAATTCCTATTATTTATTCATTTTTGTTTACACATATTTGATTTAATGCAAAGGTACTTATTTAATTTATGTCAATAATATAATTCTATAAAAGAGGGTTTTTGTTTAAGAAAAAGTGAAAAAATACGATATGCGAATATCTAGTTTTAATCATTTTATGTAATTTAATATTTTATACGATGAATATTGTTCAATTTCGAGCAAAACCCCTAACAAAGATCTCTTATCTCATCCCGAGTTAGCTGTGCGAAAAACTTTATCGACGAAATAAACAATTTTAGGAAATAAAAATATAAATAAAAACCGAAACGGTTGTTATGGTATAGCAGTCAACGGAGCAGGTGGGTTTTCAATATGGTAAGAGAACACCGCCGCCCGTGGACAATCGTGCCACAGTCCGCGAATTCGTTGTGTTACCAACTATTTACGCCAATTAAGTGGCATTATAAAGGGCCTCTGATATCCTCACTCATTCAAAATACAATAGAGGCACCGTTTCAAGTACTAGATTTAGCATATGCTTCAGCATGGCTCTCCCAAATATGTCACCATGTAGCTATTTCAATAAAGAATTTTTATCCACTTTACTACAATTAACAGGTTCGTGAACTTCAGGCCTACAGAGTGGTTTCAACTGTAGTAAGCTTATATGGCATTTCATTACAAAATGAAACTGACATTAATATCCCATTTACAATTAATGTGTTTTACACTCGGCTTAATTAAAATATATACGCACAAATTTCGTTGTATGCCAATAATACTTAATGATTATGTGGCTTTCGTGTTTCGAAGTGATTAGGTAGGATTTTATTATTACGAAATTAGTAATAGTTAACTCTTATATTGGAAAGTATTTAATTAAAAGTTTGTTTAAGCTAAACTTTTCAACGACTTGAAGAAAGAGATTCTCTATTCTACAATTATTTTTTATTAGAGATTATTACGCCATTTATATAATTGAACAAATTATTTAAACAGAAACAGCCTTATATCAGATTCTACTAGAATAATTTCATTTTTATATATTTTTTAAAGTAGCCGTGATTTGTTAATTTATCGATTTCATGTGTCGTTTTTTATAGTCAACACCAACGACATCATGCATTGCTATCTGCTAAAGACAATCAGTTTCTAGATGTCTATCTGCTAAGGATAAAACTATTTCTTTAAAATTACATTGAAGACTAATAAACTATCTGCTAACAGGGCCTATGTTTTCTCAAGTAAAAGATTAACAATGTCCCAAAAGACATAACTTGATTTTGAAAACACACGAAAAAAGTCAACAAAGATTGTCAAAGATATTGCTGAAACACTCAAGGGACCACAATATCTCGGCGGCTGGAGTTGGCAACACGAGGCACATTTGCAAAACATAAACACTTAAATTTATGTCTCTTTGCAAAGTCGTAGATGTTTAAAAATACTCAGCGTTTGCCTTACGCTGTGGCCATATATTTCGAAATTCGCTTCCTGCGTATTTAGTTTTTCATTATAATGCAACTACGCTCGCGAATTTTGTAAACTTTTTCATTTATTTAACTCACCTTCAGGTACAATGATTCGTTCACAACAGCCTGCAACAAAACCTGAATTCTTTCACATCAGAATCGTATGCTTAATGTACTATACTCGTATATGCCCGTTCGTATTTTAATGCGGAACAACTGAAAATAACTTAAAACTGTAGACGGTATACTAAATAATAAATAAATACTACTGTAGTATTTATTTCGGGCTTGTTCCACATTAATTAAGTGCTGATTCACTGTAATAACATTTTAAATTGTAAATATATTTAAAAAGGCAAAATTTTTAACTATAGTAATGAGATAACTCAATTTATTTTACACAGATTTAAATAACTTTATCGCTACCAAAAAATACCTTCACGTTTTATAGTTATATGTTTTGTTTATTATATTCGTATTTTGTTTGTAATGCAATAGAATTTATATATAAATATTATATATTAAAAAACTTTTCAAATAATACAAATCGTTAATTCAATTAGATTAAGTTCATAGATTCGATATTTAACTAACTACATCTTAAAATTGATCGGTGGGCAATTTTTGACAGTGACAAAGCAACTTTACGCCCACGATATGGTCACAGGATAACATTATTTGTTACAATCGCAAATTTCGTTCTGCTATTAAAACTTTCGGGAGTTGTATTTCGTATGAATATTGTTTCGGTAATACTTTTGCTTTACAACTTCAGAAATTAATTGATTTTCACTAACTTTACGTTGTGACCGCTATATATTTTGTAATACTGTAAAATAATCTTAATTAATTGATTGCATGTTTATAAATAAGAGCTATTAGTTTATTATAACTCATTGCAAATGAAAAGGTATTTGTTTCACGTAAATTGGTAGAAATTAATTTCCAGAAAATAATGAAACTCTTAGCAAAGAGAGCTTATAACTTTTGTAAATAAAACATGTAGAATAATAATAAAAATAAAACTATAAACGGACAAACCATAGACTAAAAAATAACTTAAATTACATTTTAATAAAACTCGAATGGAGTGAGTGGAAACATTTCGAATAATATAATTTTTAGTAATTAAACATTATAAGTAGCGATTTAGCATGTTTGAAAAATCTTTTTTTTTATTTTGAATAAACAGAGCACAATAAAAGCTCCACTTTACATTCATAAACAACTAGACCATATTATACTACAGCATAATGTAAAAACGTTGTGAAAACATTTTTCGCACTTGTGTCTGCGAATTAAATACGCCCGACCCTTTAAAACTACGCTTTTACGACGTTACTTTGTGGAGTTGTTTCATAGGCAGAGTTTATTTTATAGTCAGGGCTCTGCACAGAAAATAGGATATTTCAAGGATGATATGACGTATGTCTTATGCTTTTCTGAGATAAGAAACGTTATTAACATGTCTATTGAACCTTTTTTTTGGAAAAGATATAATGAAATATGTAATAATTATTTAAACATACTTTCGTTTGCTTTATAATATATATATAACCTAATAACTTTTATTGTATGTTTTATGTGATTAAAGACCATGTCAACTAGTTTTTATAAATTTAGTCTCGTTTTTCGAAAATTCAAAATTTTCCTTTTACAAAACTAAACCAAATTAAATTAATAATTAAGTTATTATTACAATTAGAATTAAACACGTAAAAAATCCTTCATTAATTATAAATTTATTTATATTAATATTTACTACTGTTATTATAATTGGAAAGGGACATATTATTATATTATTCATATCATATTATATTATTTGCATAAATATTTCAGAGGTGTAATAAAATTTAATAATTATAGAACATAGACTAACTATGGTATTAAAAACCTATTTCGACAAAATCACTACGTTTGATCCGTAAGATATTTTATTTTTCCACTAAATGTCATTGTCATTATTGGCATGTGATATAATTTTTACCTAAATATATTTAGTAGTTACTAGTTTGTAAGTTAATTACAATGCCATTCAAAATTTCCGGTGCAATAAAAAGATTTTCATCAATATGGTACGTATTTCATACTCATTTTCATCATATTTCGACCGCTAAGATTTTATCATATCTTACAGTCCGTCATATTTGTACCATGAGAGCCATGCTGACGCACTGATTGGGCAGGCTCGTCCGAAGTGATATCTGGCTCACAGAATACTCAGCGAGAAACGGTACTTGTACTGTGTTTCGCAGAGTGAGTGAGGATATCGGAGGCCCTTAAAAGTGCCGCTTGAGCGGCATAAAAGGCCAGCAAGACAGCCAATGCACGGACTGTGGCGCGGTTGTCTACGAGCGGCGGTGTTCTCTTACCATATAGGAGACCCACCTGCTCCGTTGTCCGCTATAGAATAATAAAAAAACTTTGAAAAGTAGGTAGTATCGAAAACTTAGATATTGCGTAGCATAACTGTATCACTTGTAGTACTACAAAAAGAGAAAGAAAATGTACTTTTGTAATTCTGTATCTTTGTTTGTCTGTGAACCATAAACCATTTTTTATTGGTAAATGAAGAGCCTTTTTTCATCAGGTGCTTTGTTATTCAGGTGCAGTCCAGACCAAAGAGCAGATGCCCACAAGCACATAATAAAACTGGCCACAGTGCGTCTCACGCCAAATTTGAGACTTTTATCGTTTAGAGTATCGCGAAATTTCCTTTACTTCAGTTTCGCAAAACCCGATACTGATTTACATGAATACATGGAGTTGTGTGACGAGGATTTAATCCAGGATTAGAGAATGACTAAGCCTAGATTAGTACCTGTTTGTAATATCAATTAGTTGTTTCCCAAGTATCGAGGTATGTCACCGAATATTGGGGGCTTATTGGACTACGTATGAGTAACGTTACTTTCCTTATCTTATAATGTTCGACATAACTGACGCGATTAAATATTTTCGCAAATGTATTTGCTGCTGTCATTCCAAACTATTACTGTCGTAAGTGAATATTTTTGTGTTAGTTTATTATTGTAAACGCTGCACTGTTTTGGTTTTATTCTGTCCATAACAATTTTCTATAATCAATATGTAAGTACAAACGTGAATTTTAATTGTCCGCGGTTTATATGCCCTAAAATAAACTCCAACTACTCAATGTTTCTGCTTCCATACATCATCAATATACAATCGGCATATCGTATATTTATGAAGAAATCAAAAATCTTTTGTATCAATTTGAGATATTTTATAAATAATCTAGTCCAGGGAGGAGAATGGAACCTATATTTTGAGAATGGAAACAAACGGAAAATACTCTTCTGTAAATAACTGATAAAAATAATTAAATTAAAAAAAAACAAGTTTAAATGTTATAGTAATAGTATTGACCCCCAAAACAGTATATATCCTCAGTGAATACATGTTTAACACATATGTATATATACTGAGGAAGAATCTATTGGCATCTTGAAAACTTTAACTTTAACTATCCACTTTGAAAATTACTTAGAAAAAGTGTCAAACAATAATAGTATGGCATTTGTGATAAAACGTTGTAGGCATTGCTTTTTAATTTAATTTGGGGAGCGCTAGAAACATTCATATTGCAAAAGGTAATGGAATAAACAGTGACATTATTGCTCTCAGTGAATTCACAATGATATGAAGCTGAAATATTTTCATATTAAACATACCAACTTACTGAATTTGCTTAACAACATCACAATAGCTTTTAACAACGGAGTTGAGGCTTTATGTGAAACAGAATAGGGCCTATTTCAGATTGAATGTAATACAAAAACAATCTTGTCTACAATGTGTTTTTGCCTTCTTTGATAGACTTTGTTATAAATGACTGAGAATTTTGTTCAACCATGATATTTTAATATTCCTAAGCTGTTATGAAGATGAAAAAAATTGTATTCAAATCCTTCGTTTTCTTGAAAATACAGATGTACCACATATATGTACCACTATACAATTTTAAAAAAATATGCGATCTTTTTATCAATGAAATAATATATAATGTCTTAAACTTGTCAGTTAACAGAAGTTAAAATTGAAAAGAGTAAAACAATACTTGGGAAAACTTGATTTTTCTTTTTTCCCAATTGCTCCAAGAATATTTCGAATAATTTTCTTTATAACCGTTTCGTATCGAAGATCACGTCGAACTGTCCGGACAAAACTAATGCTTAAAGATATGAGGACAAAGATCAATTTTGAAACGACTGCATTTCGAAGTAAATACGTAAAAGCTCTTTGTGTGAGTAATGGCAGGGGTACAACGACCGTGACTTCGTAAAATGTCTGAAGAAATATTGGTGATAAATCGATTATTCGAATATTTTGGGATTTTGTGATCGTAAAATATCTGACACCGCAGGAGTAATTTCATATGCGAAATGGTCAAAGACAGATGTTCCGTGATCTTATGTGTTGTAAATATATGTAATAAAACAATCGATCATTTAATAAAAAACTTTCTGCGTATTGGTTGAATATAAAATGCTTTATCAGACAACGGTTGGACCACAGCACTGTACTTCGCGCTTTGGTTGTGTTGTCGGCTTTTTACGCCGTTTAAGTGGAATAACTAGACAATTATTGTTTTATCCTATTTGGAAAGCACGACTTAATAATTATTAAGGAGACAATAATTATCAACACACCAAATATAAACAAATTTCTTTCACTGGGAATTGAACACGGCTCAGAACGTAGAAGCATTAGCTAGGAAAAAAGCCGGTTACTATAGATCTACTCTTATAATTCTTTCACACATTTGTCAGAAATTTTAACTGCAGGCTGTAAAAGATACACCAAGAAATCCTTATTGCATGTTTTGTATTAGCTTGGGACACAAAATAAAATGCTGTTTTGTGTGAAAATATAAGGTTTACCTAGTCATTAGGATGGGTACTTTTCTCATATGCAAAAAAATGTCATGTGTAAAAAAATGTATAATAAACGTATCTAACTAAGCAACATAAGTTTCTTGAACAAATTATCAAGAAAAACACGAGAGTTATCTTTAAATAAATTAAAAGTAGAAGTAGAAAGTAGAAGTCGTACAAGAAAGTAGAGAGGTTTTTAATGATATTGCCTCTAGGGATTTGAATGTTCATACCTCTAGTTCCTAATATACAACATATTGTAAAAATATAGTATAAAAATATACATGGCTTATTTTCTTGACCGTTCTACTCTTACCTAGGCGTGTACTTCATCAGTCTTAACCTTATTTTGTAAAACATAAGTATGTATAGAAAGCTGTGGTCCTACGTGAAATAAACATATTTGACTTTGAGATATGAATATTTAACATTTATTGGCCGTTAAAAAAAATCAAAGCTATTTTGAATGTATAAAATCTACACAGTAATAAAAAATATTATTTTTATATGAAATAATTCCAATATTAAACCTGCTATTCGCCTTTGTAGAATTGTACGTAAAAATAAAATGAAACATCAATTTTGATGAATGGTATCTTTTATTAATCCGCGACTCATAAACAGCGGTGTTTGGCGTGACTATGTTCTTTTTACAAGTAAGACTATTCTCATAAAATATATCTCCGATACTTATGTACTAACGTAGTATTTATTTTCCAAGTCTTCGATATGGAGGCTTACATTTATTAAAATTGGTTCATTCATTTTAGAGTCAATTAATTAACTAATCTCAAATTATACTTGTTCAAATTTTAATACTTTTTACTAGAGCTATAGTGAGTAATTCTTTTTTTAATCCAGTTTAATATCGTAAAATAATTTTTTTACCGGTAATGTAACCACTATGTTTCTAATATTTTCTTGTTTCATTTGATTTATCTTCTATTTGCCGCTTCAAATTTAAAAGCCGCACTGGCGGCTCTGCTAGGGCTGGAGATGTCCATGTTCCATCGGTTGCCTTAGGAGAGCCTCCTACTCGTTTCCCATCGACACTATTAATTAAAAATATGTCTTTGTTTCAAAAACTTCACAATCACTTGGTCGTATGTCAACAGAGAGCCATCATTTAGTATGGTATAAAACTGTTTAATGTTTGCTTCCATTAACAGTGATATACGGGCCTGAAGGTTGTTTGTAAATACTTGTTTGTGGTCAAGCCTGATTTATGACGGTTTGGTGATACTATTTTTGTGACATTTGCTAATGTTTTTGTAAAAAAATCGTCTTTTTATTCATTTAAAAATATGTTTTAAGTATAAAACAAGATATAATTCTAATGTAGAAATAAAAAAATGAATGATTTTGTAACGGCAGCGCATTTTGTAGTTGCGCTAAATTGTCAAAATTATGATATACTAGTTAGAATCTGAATATACCAAATATATTGTTGTAGTAAATTACCTGCTTTGAGGAAAACAAAAAGAATTAATAAAAAGATTCAAAATTTATCAATCCTATTAGTTACAGAGAATGTCATGGTTTTATGTAGTATAGCGGACAACGGAGCAGGTGGGTCTCCTATATGGTAAGAGAACATCGTCGCCCATTGACAACCGTGCCACAATCGGCGCATTGGTGGAGTTGTCGGCTTTTTACGCCACTTGAGCGGTATTTTTACAGGCCTCCGATATCCTCACTCACTCGGCGAAACAAAGTACAAGTTTCACGCTGAGTATTCTGTGAGCCCGTGGTATCACTTCGGACGAGCCGGTCCAATTAATGCGTCCGCATATGCTTAGAGAGTTTTAAATCATAACTTCTTCATAGAGCCACTTTACAAATAATGATAGACGTTATTGGTTCTACTAAGTTTATGATCGTCGCTTTTTATATTATTTGTTATATAAAAACAACTATTAGTAACGTTATTTAATTAACTTTTTTTACGTTTCGTAAATGCTTTTAGCTGGCACAATTTACCTGTAAATTTCGATCAGCGTAATTACACGAGGAATCTTTAATTACAGGACGTCTGCTTGGTTGAGTGACGCTTTGATATATTCCAGACAGGGGTTTATTCGCGTTGTTTCATCGAATCGACGCTAAATTTTATAATAAAATTTATTCGTTATGAGAGCTTCGTAGCCAAAAGGTTTTATAAGTTCAAGAAACCTGAGAATCCAGACAATCCAAGTCCAGTCCAGGTCCATTTATAATAGATAAATTATAATTTATTCGGTATCTGGAAGGCCTTGACAGTTGCTGGGCAAGTGTCTTAATACTGTCGCACACATGTCTCTTCCGAATTGATACCACGGGCTCACAGAATATTCAGCGTGAAATGGTTGTTTTAATTGTAACGGTACTTTTACTATGTTTCGCTGAGTGAGTGAGGATATCGAAGGTCCTTAAAAATGCCGATTAAGCGGCTTAAAATGCTGAAAACACAACCAATTCGCAAACTATGTCGCGGTTGTTCATGAGCGGTGGTGTTCTTTAACACTATAGGAGACCCACCTGCTCTATATAATAAAAAACGTATATTTCAAAGAACTCAAATAATTATTGAAAACTATGACACCACAACAAAGCCACAAAATTTTATTTAATTTACCTTAACACCAGTTAACGCAAGATTAATATGAAGTTTTATAAGTGATTCAAAAATGTGCTTTACGAATAATTTAAGGCTTGTAACCTAAAAAAAGCAAATTTAAAAAATTCTTCAAATGACAATATTTGTATATATGTGGCAAATATAATAAACTATATCAAATAGTTTTATTTTTCTTTGTCATTTTTATAATCTAATTAAACATTAAATATATTTGTATGATAGAGGACAATGTAATATGGAAACTAAACGATATTCTACTTCACCCGTTGGAGAGCCATGCTGAAGCTTATGCGGACGAGATTATTCGGCTGGTTCACAGAATGCTCGACGTGAAACGGTACTTATACTGTTTTTCGCTGAGTGAGTGAGGATATCGGAGGCTCTTAAAAATGCCGCTTAAGTGGCGAAAAAAGCCGGCAACCAACTAATGCGGACTGTGGCGCGGTTGTCTATGGGTAGCGATGTTCTCTGACCATATAGGAGACCCATCTTCTCCGTTGTCCGCTATACTACAAAGAAAACTATACTAACTTGTATATTTTGTCAATAAATAAAATAAAATAACATTAACATATCACGAAATTATCCAGTCACATTTTAATATAACAAATTTTATTTCTATTGTAGTCCTATTGCCACTGATGTTCGATGTGAGAAACGGACAATGAGAGCTTACGAACAATCCCTTTTACCCTTTCCTTCAGTTTATTAAATGATCCGGAAAGACGCCACTACTGTTTCTCAATTTTTATTGATAATCTTATTCTTGTGACATTCCTATTATATTGAATCTTATTTGATGTGAAATATCTACTTGATTTCATTCATTTGTTTACTGAAAACTAAAAAAATATATTATATTTGTACATTTATACACTTTTTCTAAAATAAGTACAAAAATACAATAATTTGTATCCAAAGTTGATACTTGAGAATAAAAGTTTTTTGTAGGTGGGTCTCCTGTATGGTAAGAGAACACCGCCTCCCATGGATAACCGCACCACAGTCCACGCATTGGTTGTGTCATCGGCTTTTTGCACCGCTTAACCGGCATTTTTAAAGGCCTCCGATATTCTCACTCACTCAGCGAAACACAGTACAAGTACCGTTTTACGTGGAGTATTCAATGAGGCCCTGGTATCACTTCGGACGAGCCGGCCCAATTAGTGCGTCCGCATATGCTTCAGCATGGCTCTTCTGAAAAGGGAAAACGGGTGAAAAGGTTAATCATTGATAACAAGATTCGGTCATTCAAATTAAGAGAATATAACACCTATCAAAACGTAACATTATAGTAACCAATTTTCGGACGGTTTAAATTAGAAACTCGGGTTCAAGTTATATTTCAAATTCATCTGAATATTTCGTTGTATTTCAACCCTTTTCATTCTAAACTTTAAAGGCTTTAGTCAGTAAGCTATTGTCTACTTTACGGTAAACCCCTCAAAACTCACATTGGACGTTCATTCGTAATGTCTTACAAAGTCGTAGCACGTCCTGGTGGGTCCTACTTACCCCCATATAACCTTTACCTATTTAATTTAGGGCTTCGTGATCCATTTATGAGGAAATGCTGCTCAATATGTTTTTACATACCTTATGTATCCGATGAACAGTCACAATAATGTATACAAACTTATAAACTTTCTAAACTAAATTTAATCTTACATTAAATGTAGCATGAAAGTATAGACAGAGTAGCCTATTTTCATATCCTTGATTGTAGAACTTAAAAATTATTCAATTTTATCTTATTTAAGCCTGGTGAGACATGGTCAAAGTCAAAGTCAAATATTTTTATTCAATTTTGGCTTTAATGAATCTGTTAAGAACGTACCACCTAAAGAGAAGGAAAGAAGAATCGGCAAAAAATGTCTGTATTCTTTTTCAAATTAGAATATATTACAATTCGTTCTTAGGTTTAGTAACACAATGATTATTAGATTGAAATGCGAGTGAAGTAAGATTCCAGACATCTTTGTTTAGAATGCAATCAGTTACGCTATAGTATGCCTTACTAATTAAAACTTGTTTAACAACATTTTTGATATCTATATTATTGAATTAATATTATTTATTTAATTGAAATATTACGTAAACGTAGCTCTAAAAACCACCAATTTTCCAATGTTACATTGTAGATCTTAGTTGCAGGAATCTAATTCCGCAGTGCGATCGCGTGATCGCAGGTCATTTGTCTTGTAGATACTGCACCTTGATGCCCGTGTTTTGCAAACCGGGTCACTGGATTTTCTAAACGATTTATGATTTACAGATAATCTTATGTTTATTGTACTACTTGTAAGGCTCAATTGGCTTTATATTTTCTAAGGCCAGCCAATGTGGAACCTAGAGGAGTAAGTGCTTTTGTTTAGACCTTTAATTATGATTTATTTCTATACTATAGCTTTCTAAATAAACTCAAATAATACTTTACAACACAAACAAACAAACTTCAAAATATTTTTGCTGCTTATGAAGTTACACAGTATAATAGTATTTTAATAATATTTATTCTTATAATAAGAGTGTTATACTTTTCCAAATGCATTTATTTTATTTTATGATAGACATCGCAGCTTAACTCAATTTAAACTGAACTGTAATGCGATAGTATTTTTATAATAAAGCGATATAGAAATTTTATTTTGAATATGCTATTAAACCTTTCAAATTAATACCAAAACATTAAATATCCATTTTAAATAATGATAAATAAATAAATTGTTATTTTCAGGGGATTCATTTATTATAAGGTTTCTAAACTTGGTATCTTACACTCGTGTAAAATAAACAAAGAACGAAATTTCAACTGTGACTTGAATGGTTTGCTTTTCGTGTTAAGATAGGAGGTTCATGATTTACCTCTGGATGGTAAAGTAATTAATTAAATACTTTTGATTGTTTTGCATTAATTTATAATAAAACACACACACATTTCATGTATATACTTAAAGAATTAAACTCCATCAAATAGAATATACTAGCAAATATCATTGAAAATGCTCTCGAAGAACTTTTCTCTTGCAAACACATGCCGACAAAAGGCCACATCGAATTAATTAATGAGCAATATTTCATGGAACAAAATATATATCCAGAAAGTTTTACAGTAACTGAACAATTTTCCGATCATCGAACCTCACAAAAAGTGTTTTTGTACACTTTGTCGGACATTTTTACTTTCTAACATATTAGTATGTACGTAGACATAACTAGGTTCATAAGTATGTCATGTGATTATATATGAATAGAGATTTTTGGACATACCATTCCGTGGCTTACTCTTTGTCATGTATTGTCGGAACACTCACGGTGTAATTCAGAAACAAATTGTGTTTCTTATTTATGACAAAAATATATATAAGTATAGATGTGGGTTAAACAAGATAAAAAGAGGCATAAGTTATCCGGGTTATATGACTTCTATTACCCGTGTTTATAGAAATAATAATATAAATTAGTGTATATTAAAGCCAAAGCAATCTTTATTCGGCTACTGATAGCTGTGAATTAAAAACAAACGAACCATAATAAAAATTAGTCACATTATTAAATTAATTCAATAAATAAAATTCAATATCCTTCATCGAAATGAATTATTTGAAACCTAGCCTGGATATATCGCATTTAAGCAAGTTAAGCTATAATCTTAGCATAATATTAATTGTACTTACAGTCTAGAGGTCGGCTTAAATTAAGGCTAAATATTTTAATAGCACCCGTCAGCGGTACTAGGCAGTGACAAAGTAGGACATTAAAATTAATATTTTGT
>DWCF01003859.1:0-18306 GCA_018230265.1 Delias oraia
ATCGATATTTGGATAAATATTGGGCCATCTTTCCAATAAATCGCATTATTATCAGTTCGGTCGTTTGGAAGTTAAGAACCAAGAAGCCAGAGCCAATCAGACAAAAAAGACATATCTATGTTGCGTCATAACAGTTTGCTTTATCTGTAAAAATCTACTCTGTAATTTTATCTTTTATTGACCTCTTCACCCTAAGAAATGCATTTTCCTATACAGGAATACATTTTGCAATGGAATTCTTATGGTAATTGAAAATAGTTTAAAGAAAATTCAAATTGAGTCTTTTGCATGTAATGGAAATTCAAGTCTGTTCTTATATTTATTAAGAATAAATATATCTAGGAAATAAGGGAGTATTTCCTTAAAGAAACAGTAGCAGAAACTTTAAATATAAATTAACATGTCTTTACAAATAAATGAAATTTAAAACAAAGTGTTTAAGTATATTACATCAGGACATGTTTTTACTTAATCTCACAAACATTTACTAAAGCAACAATAGAGAACAATGTCAGCCCAGCTTCGTATGATAATATTAAACTTAAGCTAAAAAGAAAATATAGCAAAAAGCAAATTAAATCTAATTATAAACTTTATATTCCACTTAAAACAACTCGAATAGTAAGTTAAGTGCAAGTCTGGAATGCATTTTATGGTAATTGCAGAAAATTACGCAAATTTTATAGTCCTTTATCATCAAGTACTCTTGGGCATACAGAATCATAAATACTAGAATTACATAAATTTTAAAGTAAAATGTTTCAGATTTTGTAATTGGAGGGCTATTTTAATTCCATTATAATTTTCATAATAAAGTACATCGCTTATTAAAACAATAATTTCCTTTCTATATTTTAAAACGACATGAATAATCTTAGACTATGTTATGAAACCTTTGGGGGAGGCCTATGTCCAGCAGTGGACTTAAATGGGCTGATGATGATGATGATGATGATGATGTTATGAAACAAATAAAATATCGGTTAGCTAGGATTCATTCAATGTTTTAAACACTTAATCTATTTGATAAAAATTAAAAGCTAAATTTTTTAAAAATATATAAATTATTGATGGCGACATCAATTCAAACTGTATTATAAGGAATGCTCTAGTCTAAATAACAAACTTTGACATTGTTTTCCAACGGTGACTTTTCTTGTTCATTTTTCAAAACAGTCTAGTTTTTATGGAGCTGTAATTTAAAACCGGGCAGGCTGTCTAGTGTCAACTAATGAGAGGTCCTTCGAACTGGAGGCAGGCGACCGCAATTGCGGAAACAAATCGAAATCACTGGAGAACTACGAGCTTAATTATCTTCAGTTGTTTATAATGAAAGATTTTATAATATAATTTAATAACTTGTGTGTTTACTATAAAGGTGTGAGCTTATATCATATATGTATAATGAGTGATCGTAATTTTTTATGAAGTTAGAATTACAATACCAAACTTATATTCATTGTAGTTTTAACGCCTCATTAACTCTTCCAAAACATTAGCAAAATTTCACTGTGACGTGTTCCGCTCCTGCAAATTCAGTCTGAATTCGTGATAGTGACATCTGAAATAGGTCAAGAGCCTGACTATTCAGCGTCGTGCCGAATTATGTATACACTAGGGAATTCCGGCAATGGCGAAAAGCTTGCACTAATGATATACGGAAATGTGGGTAGATTACAATTCTATTTAAGTCTGATACACCTCGTTCCTTTGACCGAACGCTTCAAAGAGCTTCGGGCTTTGCACATCTTATGTCCTAAATGCAAGGCGTATCAGTTTTGTGTAAATAAATTAGTTAAAATTAAATCAGAGAAGTTTAAATATTTTTAAAAGCCCATGTTTTTAACTTAATATTGAGAAGTAGAGCTTGATAAAGCAATCTTTTCGCAAGTTGTATCAGTTGATGGTAATAAATACAGTTGGAAGCAAATACCTTAGCCAACGTGTCAGTGGCTAATTCAACACGCCAAATACAGTGGAAGCAATGTGCCGTCTAAGGAATACGCCTATTTCAAGTAACAAATATAAGCGCTTGTTTTTCAAGTGAAGTTAACAAGATTGTGTGAAGTCGTAAATGATCGTGGCCTTACTTCCTAGTAGCTGGTTAACATTATTATTTATGCATCAGGAAATGGGAAGGACTTATAGTTACTCATTATTTTTCTATGAAAACAGTGGCACAGTGACACCCTTTAGGGATTTTGGAAACATGTATACTCTTTTTATATTACGTATAAGAGCCACTTATAATTGAAACGTTCCGGCGGGTCTCTTCTATAATAAGAGATCACCGGCACCCATGGCCCACTATGCCAAATCCACGCTTTGGTTGCCAGCTATTTAGGCTGCTTCAGCGGTATAATTTCACGACCCTGTGATACCTTAACTCACTCAACGAAACAGTACTTGCAGTGCGTCAAGCTAGTTCTTTGTGAGCCCCTAGTAATCACTTCGGACGAACCGGCTCAATTTGTGCGTCAGTATATTACTGAAACATATCTTTCGTATGATCCTTCCGTGAAATTTTGTATTACATATTTACATATAATACCAAAAAAATTTGGTCCATTTTGCTTATTTTCACTACCTTTGAAGATGACATTTTATATGAATGTAAAATTATTTTAAAATGAAGTGTAAGGTTGCCTTAGTTTTAGAATTATTTATATGATGCTTGCTTTAACGTCATATATGATAGAATGATATATTATTTGGCGTAGTGTATAACAAAGTTGCATTTTTGTCTGGCATCAACCCAATGAAAGTTGACTTCGTGATATGTTTTTGCGGTCACTGCACTTTGGTTCTTCATTAGGAACGCCGTTAATTGAAATTTATTAAACCTGGTATATTTATTTATTTGTATAAAAATATACTTGATTCGATAGATCTTTGTATAAAAAAGGTTTCAAAATACATAATAAAATGTGAAAACATATAAACATTATATAAAATCTGTATTTCATCATCGAACATCTCAATCGTGCTCAAATCTCCTAGATGTTTGTCGACCACAACTGAGAATTTTTTAAAGCTTTTTGTGTCGGCTGGCAACGTACTCATGGTTCATCATATCCATGGACAGTAACCTTGGGAGGATAATTTATTATTTTAAGTAAGCCTACTGCTCTTTAGCTTGTCAATTTTTCCATTTAAAAAAATGATAAATGTAATTTTTGGACACATTTAAAGTTACTTCTTGACACTTCTGAGTGCCTACTTACATAAAATTTCTTAAATGTTCTCTTTAGCTTGAGCACCTTATGCTACTTTTATATTCACAAAGATAGCTTTCCGAAACGTTTTTAAAAAGTAAATCCTGTGTAAAATAAGGTCGTGGTTTTACTCTAAGAAATTACTTCACATAAATAAAAATAAGCACTCAACTCGGACGCGGTTTGTTTCTCAGAGACTCCGCAAATGGCACTGCTTTCAATTTTAAAAATGCTCTTTCTTGATTGGCCTTACAGTTACATAGCTTTATGTGAGGATTTTTTTAAAGCTAATCTCTTGGTGTACTACAAGTCACATTTTTATATTTGAAGTTTGTGGTAAGTTTATTTCTAATCAGTTTTAATTTACACTTTGGTCCAGTGGGATATTTGTACTGTTTTACAATTGTGGATAGTTTTACAATGTATCTACATTACTTGGAAATCGATGGTTTTGGGTTTATTATTTGGAAAAGCTTTGTCTATGATTATTTGTAATGTTTCAATAATAATGTTTATACAATTAAGAAACGTTTGTTTTTAATTAAAATGCCTAAACCGAAACGCACTAAGCAGTATTAAAAAAACAAAGGTAAGCTGGAACATTATTTTATTTCGTCCGTAAAACGAAATAGGCGTATAAAGCCACGGTCCCATCGTCCCCACGGTACCATTTCATGTTCGCCCCAAAAATTACACGACCTCAGTAATTTTGTGTTATTCTTTGACGGCCCGGGAGGTTCAATGTTATGATCTCATTTGAGTTAGTCCCCCGACCATTGTCTTCAGGAGTTCACAGAATATTATTGAAATATTTTTTTTCATTCAGCATTAAAATGCTTTATTCTGCCTATAGATACAAAAATCTTCATGTTATGGACTACATTATTATAGTACCATACAAGAATAATAATAATATATAATAATTACGTAAATAAGACTTTATAATTTACATATTGAAGTAATAATAATCTTCTTCATCGTGACCTCATGATTGAGGGACGTGACTAAGGTGCATTGATAATATTATGCTATAATTGATAATATATTGTGCATTGATTATATTATATTATTCTGTATAGATAATATAATAATAGACAGAATATAATATTATTAAAATTCATTATTTCAATTTTACTGCAAATACAATACTAAATTTTCACTTATCTTTGCTTGAAGCTGCGACTCACTGAAAGATGAAAATATAATCTCACAGTTGGTAATATTATCGTAATGATTTTGTGTTCACAAACAATCGTAAAAGTTACTCAAAGTTATCTCAAGTCATCCCATTTTCACGCTTACGATACCTTCGGGTCACACTTCAGACGAATTTTACGACTCTTATTTCTTATTTTATGTACTTTTGAAAATTTCAACGTAACTACATCTAGAATTAATACTATATCCATTTACGGTTTGTGATTAAATCGTTTTAAGATGTTTTTAGATCAACTAAATGATTAATCTTCAAAATAAAATGAATGTAGTTACCAGATATTGAAAGTTATAAAGTATTTATATAAATAAGATCTTTTATATCTTCTATTTAATATGATTTTTATTCATTATATTATATTTTATTTATTTTGAACATAATGAAATTAAAAATTAATTTGAAATTAATTAAGATCTGTAAACCAAGAAATTAATACATCATTATTTCAATATTAGTAGAAAATGACTGTTTTCAACATGTAAATAATAAGATAAAAATGTTATGATTTAACATATCTAACATATGAGCAAAAACAGGGCCAAACATATTGCAAATTGCAAAGGCACGCCCAAGTAGGTATGTACGTAGTGTCACCGCGCATACAACGATAGCGGCAAATCTGTTGTAACATTGGCTTAACAGCCTGCGATTTGCTGTGGTTTAAGCCTTAAGCGATTAACAAATTATAAATATTCAGCCCTTTGAGCTTTGTTAATACTCTTGTTCGATTCTATGTTTTTTTTATTTTAATACTGACAATAACAAAATTGAATCCAAAAATGAATAAGAATAACAATATTACTATTGTTGTTTTATTTGGACATTAATTAATATATATAATAAAAACAAAATTTTGATGGCGTATCATTCTAACGAATTAAACTTTAATGTTAACTCAAAAGATACATTAAGAATAAAGTGCGCCTTACGTGCGTCTTTAATACAGATGACTAGCTGTATTTTTCGCTGAAATATTTTATGCGCTACACATTACATGTGTAAAAATATTTTTATTAAAAATACAAGGCGACAATGGAGGAGGTGGGTATCTTAGACAGAAAAAACCGGCGCCTATGAATAAATTCGCCATAGTCCGCGCATCGGTTGTGTTGCCGGCATATTACGCCACTTAAGTGGCACATTTAAGGGCCTCCGATATCCTCACTCACTTTGCGAAACACAGTACAAGTACCGTTTCACGCTGAGTATTTTGTGGTATTGCTATTATTAACAAATAAATTCCTATTACTTTTTTATTGATATCTATGCCGTTTTACCTGCAATAGAAATAAAGGCAGCGTGTCTACATATGCGACTAAAAAACGAGAAAGCCCGCTATTGCTCTCAGCCCGTGACTGGCAAATGCACTCTCCGCTCAGCGCGTCCACTAAAATCGCACAGCACTCTGCAAAACTTTTCCTGACATCTACGTAACTATTGAACGCTACAGCTAACTCTTAAACGAGATTGAATAAGGAATATGCTTTAACAGTTATTCACTGGGTAAGCAAAATAGCGACAATACCTCACATAAAAATGCCATCCACTAATACATTTTTTAAATGTAATATCGGACAACGGAGCAGGTGGGACTCCTATGTAAACGGTACTTGTACTGTGTTTAGCAGAGTGAGAGAGGATATCGGAGGCCCTTTAAAATGCCGGTTAAGTGGCGTAATGAGCCGGCAACACAACCAATGCGCGGACTGTGTCGCGGTAGTACATGGGCGGTGGTGTTCTCTCACCATATAGGAGACCCACCTGCTCTGTTGTCCGCTATACTATTAAAAAAAAATCTCGTCACACAAATAATATCCCTCTTTTGTATCAGTGGTTAAGCAGCGCAGTCATCGGATTAATTAAACGAATTGTAGCTCAAAAGATGCTCTGAAATTGTTCATCCAAATGTCGCCTTTAATTATTCAGGGATTTCGTCGCCTCGTACAAACAGTCGGCGTGTTCAAAGATTCACATGTTGCCAACTTCAATGTGCTGAATATAATTATTTAAACGGGACAGACAACCTTTTGAGGAGAGATTTGACAATTTACACTACATATTACATACTTCTTACATGCTACAAAAAGACGCTCGGATTTCTAATTTGTTGATAAAGATAAAGGAACTTATCTTAAAACTTAATCTTTAGTCGACCAAAGTGATACCATGGGTTCACAGAATACTCAGCGTCAAATAGTAGTTGTTTGAAATTGTATTTGTACTATATTAAGTTGAGTGAGTGAGGATATCGGATACCCTTATAAGTGACGCTTAAGCGGCGACACACAACACAACAAATGCGTGAACTGTGGCGCGGTTGTCCATGGGCGGCAGTGTTCTCTTACCATATAGGAGATCCACCTTCTCCGTTGTCGCAATACCATAAAAAAACACATAGGAATTATGTCTAAACTAAAATCGTTAATTGTTGTTTTCTAATAGCTAATTTGATTTCAAGGGTTAGGAAAACAATTAGTTTTCATTTTTAATTAACTCGAATGATAGATTCAAAGTTTTATTAATCTCGATTCGTTTGAAAAACAATTGGCTACGAAGCCGGGAACAAGATAGATCGCCATATAAATCTTCGGCGTGTCTAATTGACGGCTGGGTACAGCCACACAGCTGATTTACTAACTTTATTTGGAAAAGCCATGTCTTTAAGCCATGGAAAATGAAGTAGATCGGGTTTTCTTACAAGAAGGGGAAACTTACATTAATAAATCAAACATTTAAAAAAATATATATAATCAAATATATATTCCCAGATAGTTTCAGTGGTACTTTAAATAATTATAGAGTGAGTCATATATTTAATTTTACTAAATATAATTTATCCAAAAATATACTAACAAAAATTTGTTATGAATTAATATTCTTTAGAAATATGTTAGGATCTATTTTAATTAAATTACAACTTCTTTGTAATGAAATAATTTTTCAGTTTAATAAACATCGTGAAAAATACATTTTTCCGTTTAAGTAAAGTAGTAAAAGTCAATCATTTATAATTAAAGTAATATTATATAAATAATAAATTCTCCACGAAGCCAATTAATAAACCAATTTAAATTTACACCCCTAAGTATTAAATCTCTATATTTTTAGTTTTAACAAGAATATTTATCAATATAAGGGCCTATAAATCGTAATTAAAAATTTATTCTTTCTCAAGCTGACATGACGGCACAATGAAATCAGAAATGCTTGCGTCAGGTTATTTATCATTCGTTATTATATAATATCGACTTATATAACTTGACTTATATAATATCTACTAAGAAAATGAATATAAATAATTAAAACTTATATTACAATTTACAATTTTGGCTATAGATATAATATAGGAAGCTATTTTTAGATAGTAATAGAATATACAAATAGAATTAGATAAATTAATTTAGAAAAATATTAATATAGCATACCAAATGATTTATTATATTGAATGTCGTTTCTTTTCTTTCAAATAAATTCAATTTTTCTTTAAGTTGCATTCATTGGAATTATAAGAAAATATAGTATACACATTTATTAATTATAAATACATACTATACAGTTATTTTTCTTTTAATAAACCTATAAAATAAAAAATTATATTTATGTACAGCCGTGGAAGAGCCACACTAAAGCATATGCTGACGCACAAATTGGGCCGGCTTGTCCGAAGTGATAGCACGTTACAAAATACTGAGCTTGAAATGGTAGTTGTGCTTGAAACGGTGCTTCAACTGTGTTTTGCTGATTGAGTGAGGATATCGGAGGTCCTTAAAAATGCTACTTAAGAGTAAAAAGCCGACAACACAACTAATGCACAGACTATGGCAAGGTTATACATGGGCGGTGGTGTTCTTTTCATATAGGAGATCCAACTGCTCAGTTGTCCACTACACTTATATCCGTAGAACACAGAATTAATTGTGTAAACAAGAAAGCACTGATTACCCTAAATAAGAGGAGTCAGAGGTTATATTTAGATCTCTAATATTTTTTTGGGTAAAAAAAAATATTATTATTAAATATTGTTTGTATAAATGTTAGTAATCAACTTATACTCTGTCTGTTTCTGAGTGTTTTTTTTTACTAAAACAATTTCGAATAACTCAGTGGCGGATATTCCCAATTTATTTTAGATTTCCGTCACGGAATCGAAAAAACTCGTATATTGAGTAAGAAACCACACTGATTGCACAAAGGGGTCCCGTGGGGTTGAATTATCGTCACGTCCCAGACCCCACTTCGTTAAATCACGTCTGATGACGTGTTATACAGATCCGTATGAGTAGTATATTTTCTAGGTATTAGCTCTACTATTTGTTTTATTAAGAAGAATTTATTTCAGTAAGCATGTTTACAGCCTTGCAGTGGCGAAAAGACTGACGCTCATAGTGTATCAGAGATCTATAATTTGAATGCCGGGGAAACAAAAAAGTTATTCTTCTATTCGTCTGTACGTTTTCAATTTTAATATACATTAATGGATATATATGTATCGTTTTTTAATTTAAAATCATGATTTGAATGATCATAAGAAAACTTAAAACTCGACTGAACGTATTTTAAGTTTTTTATGTTTTTTTATTACTTCCGCGCCGTGATCCACGCTTTTGTTGCGTTGCCGGCTTTTACACCACTATTGCAGCTAATAATTGCCGGTCTAAGACACTAATGCTTCCGTATCTCAGTGATTCTAAAGACGAGAAATGTCAGCAAGTTGGAACTTCATTGCATTTCTTTCTAGGTCACCCTCACAAGTAAACGTTGATTGCACAAAGCTATTTCATTACATCCCTGCAACTGCTTTGAAGTATCTGTAACATAATTCAATATTTTGCAGATATTAAGAAAAAATCCTATCTACTGTCTCGACTTTGATAAATATTCTGTCAATAATATGACGCACAACAATAATTTGTAACATAAATGTTTAGCTAAAAAATGTTGAAAAATATCTCTGCAATAATTTTCTATCTACAATAAAACAGAAATCTGAAAGGATGGCTCGTTAATTAGTTATTCTATTTAAAACACAAATTTAAAAATTTAATTGGGTTATTATTTGATTTTTATTTATTAGTTTGTAGTGATTTAAGTTACGAATATAAAATTAATAATTTTAAATCGGTAACTTTGTCGGGTAACTTAGTTAATAATGATGTGAGAAAGAAATAAACGTACATTTTATAGTCTAAATTTAGGCAGCAGGTGCCCGAAATAATTATGTATTCAAAAGGGCTTGTAATTAATGTGGCGGTATTTAATTAGAGAGCCTTTGTATAAACTGAAAATAATATTATTGCAGAAATTTTCACCAACACAGTTTGTTTCGAAAAGCGTTCAAGTACTTTTTATAAATATGTTGAAAATAAAGAAAATTGTGTTTAATTTTTTATCTACTAATGTGATAATTTTAAAAATATTTATATGTAAATATACCTACATTCAAAACTATTTTTAGTGGAACGGTGTATAATAAAATAAATATAGGTTATGTTGATACAATAGCGTTGAATATTATAAATGAAAAAATAAGTTGAGACTGGTCGCGTTTTGTGTCGAAAATTAGTTTGAATTGTCAAATAGTATACTCCATTTGACGAGGAATAGTTTAAAAAACTTTAAGTACATTGTCAAAGGCATTAAGGTTGAAGTGAAAGTTTCCACGTTACGAATACTTGAAAAGTCCATTACACGCCTGACGGCATTCGCGACCTTACGCCAACTTGTTTGTAATTACGCAGACACAGCCGAGATTTCATTTAAACTTTGTGACAGCCGCCAGTAGCAGCTTTTGGCAGTACTAAAAATTCCTACATAGCGTTTTAATGGAAGACTGTGGACATCGTACAGTTAAGGAGAGATGCATTGATCGAGCTTTCTTAAAAAAGCATCACATTTCTACAGAATTTTTTAACGCATACTCACAACACAGCTCCGTAATCGATACATATTTATGTATCTCGCACTGTACTTCTATACAAGAATAGTGTATAATATTGAACACTTATCCTTAGGATTCTTTCAAGTAACCACAAAGACCTTTTTAATGATTTAGAGTTTATCGCTACACTTTTGGACCGTAAATCTTGTGATTTCTATTTAATTTATTATATTCCAGCTTTCCCTAAACCTATTATTATAGCTAATATAATTAAAATAATTCTAGTACTGACGCACCAATTGGGCCGGTTCGCCGAAGTGATACCACGGGCTCACAGAATACTCAGCGTGAAACGGTACTTGTACTGTGTTTCGCAGAGTGAGTGAGGATATCGGAAGCCCTTAAAAATGACGCTTAAGTGGCGTTAAAAGTCGGTAACACAACCGCTTGTTCATTGGCGGCAGTTTTCGTTTACCATATTACCCACCAGCTCCATTGTCTGCAATAGATTAGTAAAAAAAAGTTGATATATGAGTTAATATAAATTTTGAGCTTTAATTAATCAAATTTTTCATGTTTAAAACTACTCGCATCTATCTTAAAACTGGATGTCGATCTCCAAATTGATCCCAATTAAAATTTACGCGGCTTAAGTGCTAGAGCTAACGATATATGTACTTATGGCTATAATTGCTTAGTCTACTACTTGTTTGTGCTCCATAAGCCTGCTGAGGGAGCAACTACATCTGACAGTTTGCACAGAACACGTACCAATATCACAAAAACTTCCCCAGTACAACACAAGTCGTATAAAACTGTTTAGTTGGACACTCATGAAATTGATCACCAATCTTTTACTTTTTTAAATGTTCATGAAAACTATTAGCAATCGGTTCCTATAGAAAATCAAATTTTACATAAAGAATGTGTGTCTCCCAGATTAACGAAAAAATTGCAAAAACCTTACTATTAATAACGAAAAAATATTAGGTATCCCAAACAAAATAAAAACAGGATAACGAAGCTGCGAGACCGAGCCGCGAATTTTTAGGACGACCCACTCATTTCTAGAGCCCAAACTCGGTATTAAAAAGTCTACAAATACTAACGCGTAATGAAACACGAATCGTGGAAAATAAAAAACAAAATCCTCTTTCAAATAAACCTGAGCGTTTCGTGTTTATTCATAATACGATTACTTTTGTGTTCAAATATTTATGAAAGCGTAAAATATGCTGTCTCATGTCTCAAATCTTTTATGATATGTAGACGATGTTCGAATATTACAAGTTCAAACATATTAATGAATAGAATTTAAAGTATTTTTTATTTTTTTGTAAGTATATATTTAGATAACAGACTATATCTTAGTGGAGTAAGCATAATTTGTTATGAAAGTTATAACTGAGTATTGCTTACTGATTTTTTTTTTAATTTTGTACTATAGCCGACACCGGAGCAGGTGTGTTTTCATGGTAAAAGAACACCGCCGCCCATAAGCGTTGTGTTGCCCGCTTCTATCGCCGCTTATGCATCATTTTTAAGGCCCTCTGATATCGTCACAGAAAATATATTGGATAATCGCTTTAAAAATTCGTCTCAACGTTCACTTTTAAAGAAAGGTAATGTGTCAAGTTAAAACGGGTTCCAATCGATAAGTGATTGATGGAACCCTCTTAAAATAAGACAGACCCCGTTTATTTAAAATCTCTTGAGAAAATTAAAAAGATTCGGGATTAGGAATGATTACTGAAAGTTTTTCGTTTCTGAATAAGTTACAATAAATTTTTACAAAAGTCGAATTAATTATGTCGATGACTCAAGGCGTGGTGACTGATGAGTTTTCATGGCATATTTTCTTGAAATTTTTCGCACGAAAAAGTATATAAATTAATTTCTCAGTAAAAATTGTGTGTTTGATCTCGAATTTATTGATACTCTACATAACACATGCCCTACAGCTATGTAAATTACTTTTAATTCAGTATACATATTATATATACATATTTATACACACAATTAAGTAAAAGAATTGCCTATTATAATGAGTGATTCAGAGTTTTATTTACGTATGTAATAGGTAATATATTTAAACGACTTATCAGCTGTCCGTTTTACATATCCATTTTCCATATCGGAAAAAAACATAGTTAATCGCAATATAAGTTATAGTAAATAAAAGTGAGGAAAATGCAAGGCTAAATAGAAATTATGTAATTTCTTACATAACGTTCAATTTCATTTGAAATATTCCAGTTTTAAGTAACATAAACGAGGTTTAAGTGAATTATGTGCCAGTTGGCTACTGGCGCCACCCGGAGTTAATCGTTTTTCCACGAAAAGCAACAAAAGAGACGTGATTTACTTTCTTCAATGGGTACTTTTCTACGCACAACAAACATGTGTGGTAAAATGCAAGTTCAAACCTAAATATTACATATGGTTTGAACGCTGTGGACAACCAATTTTTGTACTTAATGTCAATAATTGTTCAAGGAACTGTCGGTGACTTTTTCTAAGGATGAGAAACAGTAACAAATTCAGTTCAATTAAAATATTACATACCTTACCTGTAAAGATATTGTATACTATTATCTCAATAAAAGTCGATTATTATTTATCTTAAAAATACAATTGTAAATTTTTATTTTAAATTGGGATATTCTTAGAAACTATTTCACATAGAACAAACAAAAAATCATAATCTATTTTGAAATATCTTTAAGTAGTCTAGAATTAAGATACAGTAAAATATAAATATTTTTCCAAACATTTTACGATTTATTTTGACCTTTGATAAGCGCCAATGAACATGTTATGCATAAATCAATAGCACACAAAGCTATTAATTACACCATTCGATTGATTGATCTCAGGTAGTAATAACGTTATTCTAACATACATTAATTTCGCTTTGAAACCCACAGGGCTTTGCGGACTTTGTGTCAATCAAAGCCGTGCGTTATTGCAAGCCTATGTCATTTGGAATCAGATTTAAAATAAAGTAATATCCATTCACTAGCAGAGAAATATGCAATTCTGTTTTTATATTTGAAATAAATTGAGTTATAATCAAAACTTAACGATTTCTTCTAGTATTAAGATCAATATAAAGAAACAATGCATCAATTTTAAAGTCAAACTAAGAATAGATAAAATAAATTTCTAAAGAGCCAAAATATTAGTAGAAAATCAATTAATTTCATATAATAAGTAAATACCTATTATGTATAGATACTATATTCCTACTTAGTTGTTTTTAACTTCAGATCTGTATGAAAATATAGGAGAAGCATGTAGGTAAAGTAAGGCTTAAAAGTCGCGTTTCCTATGTTATTTGCTTTTCTAGCTTACTAATTAATTTTGTACTTACATTAAAATATTAGATATCTATTTCCCTAGATTCCAAGATTTCATACAAAGATTAATGGAATAAAGTCATGTCTCAAAACTAGAAGTTAAGCGGACGTAAAAATAAGTTTTCAATGAGGCATTTAAGTTTTTTAACTCCATAAATGAAAGCTGTCAACGCTCACCATTGAAATCGGCCGCCTTTAATTTTGAAGCCAATAAATTTTGTGATCCGCCAACGGAATTTATATCAGCTATTTAATGTCAATAAAAGTCTTTTTACTGCCCCACGAACCATTTAACATACAAAGGAAATCCTGATAATGGTGGTATCACAAAATAATACCGAAAGTTGCAAAAGCTTTTTCGAAGCTAGCGAAAAATATTCTTCGGCTAATTAATAATTATATATAGTCATGAATATAGAAACTTTCAGAAAAAGCAATGAATTATATTAATGTGCATACAATCAAGGGGCGCCACGCATGTTCTGTCCGTCACTAACTATTAGGCTGATCGGGCTCCATTGAGTCTAGGATTGCGTATGACAGTATACTTGTTCGAATCTAATCGCTCGAGCCATGCAAATTGCACCACTTGTTTACGACAATGTCTACCTAACTCAATTTGCTTACTATTGTTGGTAGGGGCCGTTAACTCCAGCTTTTATTGAGTAGCTACTAACATCTTCACGTCGTAAACAGATCTAAATTCGACTTCTGTTTTGCACATTTTGAAGTGAATTTCTTTACTAGGTATTTATCACGGGTAAATATCTGGAGTTTAAACTCAAATATTTTATAGATAAGATACGTACATAGATACCAGATGTATTATTATGATAGTGATATGCTTAAGCCTATTAATTTAGTATCAAAATAATTACTGAATAGATTATTAATATTACATTGAGTGACACAGAAATTTTGTGAGACCTTAAATATCCAAAAATATAGTTATCAGTTTACATAGAGTAAAAGCAGCATATTTTTATTTATAATAGGCTCATATATATTTTAGTTTTGAATGCATTCTTGAGCTCAGACTTAATCCTTTTTCAGAAATTATTAATTTTGTGTATTCCATTTATTACTAGTCATATCTATACAAATAAAAATAATTTATTAATGTTTGGGGCTGCTGGCTTAATCTTTAGCTATCCGTGTGGTAGCTATAGAGAGACGCCAAAAACTTAATTGACAAACTAAAAACTGTTTCACAAAACGCCGCGCATCTAGCACTATATCGATAGTTAATTTAGTTTGGAAAACGCTCCGTTGGTTAGTTAACACATTTATAGTTTTAAAATCATCATAGATTTTAAATATTGCCATAAAAACTACATTAAAAATTAGCTACCTCTTTTTTACTCTGTAATCATATACCTACTCGTATCAACTAGAAATCAGCACTTAACGTAACTACATAGTACAGTCGAGAGCCTAATAATTTCCAACTGAAACTCCCATTGAACAAATGGTGGATTCGTGAGGCATTGTCGTCTGGCATTCGGCTCGAATTGAAAAGGGATTCGCTATCGTGCAACGCAGTTAAATGACGATCGCAAAGCTGAATATCTACCGATACAAAGAACTAGTCGGAATATTGATGCTTTTACGTCTGGATCAATATAAGTCTTATTCGAAAACTGAATTTCTAATCAGAGAGAACGTTGCATTGTATCTCTAAGTGTGTAAATGAACTCCCGTAAGAGATTGTTGTTTCGAATCCAGCTTTCTCTCTCCTATCCTGATGGTGACTTCACCAACCAAAAAACAGTGCTCTGTGTGTATTAGTAATCATTCAATGTTGACCACATAAAAACTTATTTCAAGAAATACAAAAAGAACGTCAAGAGTGTCAATGGTTTAATAAACAAGGATATTATGTTGTAATTAAATTTCAGTTAATAAAAATTCTAAAAATGGTGCAAAAACTAAATTTTCAATGTGGTTACTGTTACAAGCCTGCAGCTAGACGGTTGGCTAATTTCAAAGTTAAGGACGACTTCGAATGCTATTCGGAAAGTTACATTAAATGTTTCTGGGGGCTTTGTGACCATCAGAGGAACGAGATTGCCTTTGTATCTAATAAATCGAACAAAGGTATTTTGAAAATCCGTTGTAAATATTCAGAATATAGTGAATTTTTTAATTGTTAGGCTAATTACTGCTACATTTTTAAGCGTAAATTGGAGAAACCTTTTTTCTAGCTTAATTTCTTTTTAATTTTTTGTTTCAGTAATAACCAAACAGCCCAAAAAACAACTACCTTATTAAAAAACAATAAAAATTTATTTCAAAACATAATTGTTATAAACATTTTTGATTTTCATTCAACACTTGTCGTACGTTGATATTAATTCTCGACTCTTCAACATAATTTTGAAACTTCGTCCAATCACTTAAATTGCTATTCATAGCATTCAATAATTCATTTTCACATATGAATTTAAATTTTTCACCAGTTTTTACAATTGGCATAGGATTACTCCAAGGTTTTTTTATTGATGGCAAAATCTTTGGTACAGCATGGTAACAAAGCCGTGCTTCTTTGGACATTATAGCAATATCACCACTTGTTAATAGAATAGCAGACGGAGTTGAAGACTTTTCACGTCCACCAAGTAAAAATATTGCAGATTGCCCGAAACTGAAACATATTAATTGGGAGTTAGTATGTTAATAGTTCTTTAGATTAAATACACTAAAAACTTAATTTAAGGAATGAAATTCATTAAACGTTATTATATATTTAGATTTCTCAAAATGAAAATACATTACCTAAATGAAAATAAAGGTGCATCCAAATTAACTTCAGAATGATCTGTATGGGCAGATAATGTTGATCCCATATGGTAATAATTCACAATAGCAGCTTCTGCTCTAAATTTTTCATATTGAAGACATATAGCTATTACATCACATAACTCTGCTAAATCCATTGGAAATTTACCTTTATTTTCTTCTGTATATATCTGGAATAAGAAATATATAATTTTATATTTTGTAAGCTATATGTTTTTATTAAAATTTAATTTTGCAATGCAAATCAAATAAAGTTAATATTACACATGATACAACAAGTATGTATACTTAAGGTGCAAGTGAGAATAAATCATTTAGAAGTTAAAAATATTAGTTCCCAAAATTATATAATTAAACTGAATACTTTCTAAATGTTTAGGTATATATAATATTTGAGGCTCAGGTAATTATTTCATTAAGAACTTGCCAGCATGTCAGAACTTAGAAAGAAATATTAACATTTTACTTTAGTATCCCAATCATGATGATATCCTAAAGTTGTCCAACGCAGTTTTTTTTGTAACTTTCTATCTACATCTTTCTTCTTAAAACATTCTTCCCACCAACAGTCTACATCAGTATCTAAATCGATATTTCTTTTATTTGGTTTTTTTGAATATTCTTCCAAACATTTTCTTATCCAGTATCGCTGGCCTAAATCAGTAAATGGATTTTTGATAATAATAAAGCCTGGATGTTGACTCAATGAAACTACTTTCCAATTACATGTTTCTTTTAAACCTAAAGCTTTTGTTCTGGGATCTTTTTCAACATGTAATGTAATATTTTTATCCTGGAATAAAAAAATAATATCTTTTAACTCTTTGAAAATAATTTTAAACAACTATTGTTTGTGCACCTTTTTAAAGAAAAGAAGATAGTGATGAAGTAACAATGAAAGTAAAAGAAATTCTTGCCTCTTTAGTAAAATTATAATTTTCTACAGATATGACTTCTTCTAATGTTGGTTTCGGCTTGTTAGATTTATAATATTTAAATTTCCTCATAAAACAATCTTCACTATCCATACTTCGTTTCATTTTTACTGTTTTTAGGGTTTGATACATTAAAATAAATATGATCAATAATTATTTTAGTAGTTATTTATACATATTTTTATTTACTTTAGGAACAGCTAACCTAGAGTTCTAGACCAAATTTATCCCAGTGTTAACGTATTAAAAAAATACTGACAGTTCCATATCGTTTTAACACAGAAATCTCACGAGTTGTAGTCATAGGCCCCGAAAGATCGGTGCCGCTAGCTTGTTTGATTTTGACGGCTCTTCAAGCGAAAGGGAAGGTGCACTCTGAGGAAACAGAGCGGTAATAGAACTCGGCTCGTGAATACGTAGAATGTAATTCTTAAAATATGTCAAAACCTGTAGTTAATCATCAAGTTATCGTTGATTAGAAGTTATCTGTGGTCAAAGTCATATATATGGTCTATGGCATACATCTATTATTTGTAAACTAAAATTATCTAATAAAAAAGTTCATTAACGTAATATATAAACTTATAATTACTATACTATTACATTAATCAACAACAATACATATTAAATTGTACTTATCATGAATTCTGATTCAGAAATTAAGGATCAGAAGGTATCTTGAGAGTTGAGAGTCAAATTTATGTTAGTCCAAATAAACTGTTTCATAAAAGTTGTGAAAACTTATTAAATAGTCAATGCTAAAACTATTAAGCTACATTATTCAGTGTGTTAATCTTTTTCTCTAATTTTTATAAAATCGAATAAATTATCCAAATAAATAGTCCCAAGTCCAAGTAATTTCTTATATTTTTTGATTTTTCAGTCTGAAGACGGTAAAGAAAAG
>DWCF01003860.1:0-18306 GCA_018230265.1 Delias oraia
CGTAAAAGAACCTGTCTTAAAACCTCAATAGAAAAAATATTTGTAAATGCATGAAAATACGCTCAGTTGATTTCAATTATAGCGTAAAAGCGGACATACATTGATCCATATAAAAATGTATCTTCAAAATATATAACTTTAGAACGGCTGCACCAAAGTAGATTATTCTTTTAACATTGTGTGGGACATAAGGACAGGGTATGTAATAATATTTAAACACGTAATATTAAACTGCTGAATCGATTTGAATATATTTTTAAGGCTGTGTTTTGGTATTTGATATATGTATGTTATTATAAAAGAAATACGTGTTACTACACAATTTTTAACCCAAAAGCGGCTCAACTGATTTGGCTAAAAATTGCTTAAAACCAGCAGAAGGACTTTTTAACCGACTATAAAAATGAAGGTTATGTTTGTAATATATCGGTTTTTCAGGTTTGGTTGGATTCAGTTGGTGGCCTGCCGGGCTGAACGAAGTCTGCCGAGAACAGTAGTAATAAAATAACTAAATAGATGATGTAATTATGATTTGATTTTATTTTGACCGCAGTTTCCAAGGCTCTAATGATATCTGTATCCGTATCCTGTTTGATATGATAATATTTTTTGTTTGAGAACAAAAATAACTCTGTATCTAACATTTTCATATGCATATGAACCAATTTAGAAGAATCTTTTATATAGAGATTTATCCCGGAGGATAGATCAATTTGGATTAGTAATACTTGCATTTCATCATTGTATGAACATTCATCAGTATCACCTTGATGTTTGGCGTTACACAACTGATCATTTTTAAGGCATTTTGTTCCTCGTAGAATCTTCTGCCTGCGTAGATATTTTCAAACTAATACTATTATTTTAAATAATACAAAAATCAAATCCATAACTAAAACACCGGGTAATGCAGCCGCGGCCCGCAAGGGCTGGGAACCATGGGCGGAGAACGAGTTTTTAATGGTATAGCGGACAACGGAGCAGGTGGGTTTTCTATTTGGTAAGAGAACACAGCCGCACATGAACAACCGCGGCAAAGTCCGCGGATTGGTTGTGTTGCCGTATTGTTACGACACTTAAGCGGCACTTTTTAAGAACCTCCGATATCCTCACTCACTCTATGAAACAGTACAAGTACCGTTTCACAATGAATATTCTGTGAGTCCTCAGTATCACTTCAGACGAGCCGGGCCAATTAGTGCGTCTGCTTATGCTTCAGCATGTCCCACGAGGGAAACTTACGCTATGTAATTATACTTGTTTGCCTCTGTTTTCATAAAAAAATAGAGCCTAAAAATAATGCCTTTTAAACTTTATACTCTATCTCTGGATATCAGTTAGGAATAAGCAAGAACTTAATTAGCATTGCGAAAATATGAAGAAACTGATAACCCAGAAAGGCCTGTTACATCGTAAATAAGGAAAATATTGCTCTCAATAAGCAACCAGATTCCTTTACCGACGTTTATGGTATTAAACTAGGCCAATTACTTTAACCTTTGCATACTCTTTTTATGGTCTAGCGGCCGACTGAGCATGGTCTCCTATATGGTAAGAGAACACCGCCGCCCATGGACAACCGCGACCCATGTCGCGCTTTGGTTGTGTAGCCGGCTATTTTTCACCGCTTAAGAAGTGGACTTGATAGGCTGATGATGATGATGAAGAATAATATGAAGGCCCTACGATATCCTCACTCATTTATTGCAATAGTACCACACACAGTATAATACTTACTGTTTCACGCTGAATTTTCTGTGAGTCCGTGGGCGCACGAGTCGCCTCAATATTCGATATATTTATAAACCTTTCTAGGAACAGTATTAAAAGACTTCTTTAAAACCGGTGGTTTATCTCGATCATATTTATGACGGCGAATCTTGAATCCATTAAACGTCATCACAAAAAATGAAGACGGCGGAAAATCAGAAAGAGCGCCGCCTGGGATAAGCGTTCGTCCGCCCATGGCCACCCTCAGCCTTTGCAGAGCCGCGGGTGCATTGCCAAGAAAAAAAAAGATTCTGTCAAACTATAGGTACACTTTATGTGACTTAAGCATATTATATATATTTGTACATCTTTTGATGTTAATACAGTTTTTCATAACATTTAGGAAATATTTACGAATCAAAGAAACAAAAATGTTTGGCTTCCAAAACATAGTTGACATTGACATAGTTTAACACGATTGCTTTTGAGCGACCTTGCAAGTGCTTGTCGCAAATGTATACTTGTCGGTTTTTGATGACTGAGACAACTTGCGGCAAACCCTTATTACATATGTTGGCGTGTATGTATATTTAGTTTCTCTCACGACCTCAAGCCGTGCACATGTGCTTCATGTACGGTACGATAATAATTCTTCGACATTATTACATCATGATGATCATGATTATTAAGTATGTATTTGAACCGACTACAGACAGTAAAATATATTAATTTATACGTAGATAAAATATTTATTGAAAAAAGTTTAATATAGGTAAAATATTTTTGCGGTCTCTTATCATTTTTAACACTCATCTTATAAGTCCAATTTTATGCGTTCTTTTATTTTATTTAAATTACAACATGTCAAGCCACAGGCAAAACATCCTCTATTTTTATATTTGACAAGCATGCCTGTCCATACAACGCATTCGCAAATGTATTAATTTTAAGGGTTTGTGACAAGCTTAGAGCTTTTGGCACTTTACTAAAACTCGCAAGCGTAAAAACTAGAGTTATTATGAACAATTCCTTTGAAGTTATTAATGATTTCTAGAGATATTATAATTTCAAAATTTAAGTTTACTAATTAGTACGTGTATATTTTTAAATAAATCAGAGCATTTCATTTGAATACTTAATCCACATTTAAATAATATTGTTACATGCAACGAGTTTATTTTTCTTATAGGAAATATAAAGTTTTTGATTTGTTTAAGCGTTATTTTACGAATATAATGTTTAATACAATTTATGTAAATTACATCCTCATTCAGATTTAGTTGTTGTGAAGTTTCCTTAAGACAAATTTTATAATTTAATATAATAATAAATTATCTTTGTTAAGATATATTATTAGTATTAACCCGTCGGAGAGCCCTGCTGAAGCATATGTGTATGCACAGATTGGGCCGGCTCGTCCGAAGTGATACCACGGGCTCACAGAATACTCAACGTGAAACGATACTTGTACTGTGTTTCGCTGAGTAAGTATATCGTAGACCATTAAAAATAGCTTGAGTGGTGTACAAAGCCGGTAACAAAACCAATGCGCGGTTGTCCACGGGCGTGCGGTGTTCTCTTACCATATAGGAGACCCACCTACTCAATTGTCCACTATACTATATAAAAAAGTTACCTGTTGCAGATACCATAGCTTGCGGTCTTCTAAATATACATCCCAGTCACAGGGAACGCCAGACAGAACAGCGAACTCGTCACTGCTATCCAAATCAAGTATTCTCTCGCGATTTTTATAGAAATATAATTGCAAATCTTCTTTTTGTATGGCGTCGTGGATTTCCACACAGGATTTATTAAACATAACCTGCTCTTTTGGACAGCATTTTCTTAAACACTTCTTCAATTCGCACGGACACCCGAAGGTCTCCAATTCGCCACTGACGTTTAGTGAAAAAACGTTGTTCGACGGGAAACGAATACCATTTTTAACCATGGTACCATCGTGGAGAACCTCGGAATGTGTCAAGTTCATTCTATAATCAGAATTGCACTGTCCTTGAACGTATGCGATACAGATTAATAAAAAGAGGGACGTTTTAACTATTTCCGTTGGCATTTTTTAACGACGCAAAAGTACAAGTGTGCTCGCTACGGATCAAAATGTAACTGTTACTGTTGGACCATTGAATGGAGCGCGATCACAAATTTTGCAAGCAGTTACTTCCCCGAATTTATCGGTCACAAAATCCTTCGCAGGAATTAGTAGTGTTTTATTTTTACTTCGCTCTTTTACAATTTTCTCCTAGTTCTTGTCAATTAGCAATATGTCATATGTTGACTGTTTTATAAATCATATGTAATACTAACTTCTGTTTAAATAAAACGTCTGAAACATATGCGACACATAGAAGATTAAACTTCGGTTATTATTACCTCGATTGTGAAGATCTGTTATGACTTTATATATTAGTTTTTTTAAGTAGTCGAAAAATCCATGTAGAATATAAAATTAAAATCGTTAAAGTTAAATATAACTTCAATTAAATTCACAGCTATATAACGTATTTCAATTGTCTAAAGTATGTGTATGAAAGACGTAAAAAACTTATGATGACCACTTATCTGTTTCAATGTCAAACAGGTTACTGGAGGTGAATAACCACGAAATAATAGCTAAGTAGTCTTCTTAAGGGCTTAGTATGAAGCGAAAGGAATCGGATTCGAATTCCGTACCAAATACAAGATTGATATTAAAATTTATTTATTTTAATATATTATTTTTATAAAACGGAGCATTTGGGTATCCTATATGACGAGAGAACGACGCCACACGTTGACCGACGCGCCACAGTCCGCGCATTGGTTATGTTGCCGGCTTTTTACGCCACTTAAGTATAACCGTTTCAAGTATAACTACTATTTCACGCTGAGTATTCTGTGAGCCCGTAGTATCACTACGGACGAGCCGGCCCAATTAATACGTCCGCATATGCTTTAGCATAGCTCCCCCACGGGTGAAAGGTTTTAATTTATTCGATTTTTGGAAGGGCTTAACAATGGCCGGGCAAGTGTTTTAACAAAGTCACACCCGTGGAAACGGCACTCTGAAGCATTTGCAATAACTGGGCCAAGATCTTAATATTCTGTTATTTAAAGCAGGAACTCATCCATAGTCTCTCAATTTTCTCAACACAATTTTTACTATAAATTCAATAATCCTCATAGTACAGAACTAAGAACTTAAGAACAATATTATGTATTTACCCACTGTATCTTTTATAAGGTTATAATTAAATTAGATCTAGCCATCTAGGTCCGGTTATGGCGCAATTTACTCTGAATAATCGTGACTTAATCGCTTACAGACGATAATAAATATGATAATACCTTTTATATAAATCAACTGCTTGTGATAAATTTATAATGGAGTATTAACCGACACAAAAACCTGTCTACATTACTGCACATTTCTCAATCCAGTGTAGAAGGTAATATTGCAGAAGTTGCCTATTACATAATAACTTGAAATCAATGGTCAAAGCATGTCTTGCCGACAAATTTAAATACGTATACTCAAAGATTTAGTATGAATTAATTATTTCTTAGGTTCAGGTACGCCAACTAACACTAACATCGTATAGATATAAATGTCTTACATGTGCAACAGAATACAGTTTTATTCGTATCACGTCAATGTTCGTCATTCCATAACTGAGCGTTTTTAAGGCTTTTAGAGCCGCGTACAACTATTAGCTGCCTGCAATAGTATTAACAAACCATAACGACTTGGAGAATATCAAAAAAGTACAAAAGAGCATACATGATAGACCTGTAGGATATATCCTGTTAATAATCATTAACATTCCTAATGATTCATCATCATCATGTCAGCCGTAGGACGTCCACTGCTGGACATAGACCTCCCCTTCGGACCTCCGTGGATACCTGTCAGGGGCGAGCTGCATCCAGCGTCTTCCGGTCACCTTTATAAGGTCGTCTGTCCACCTAGGGCGTGGACGTCCTACTCTTCGCTTGTTGTCTGTGGTCTTCACTCTAAAACTTTTCGGCACCTCCGGCCATATCGGTGACTTTAGTTCGTCTGGGGGTCACATCATTTCTAATGCGATTCAAACGATTATATGACTTTTATTAATGAAAAAACAATTGACACTCCTAATTTCTTTACTACGCACAGGGGAAATGAAATTAACGAAACACTATGATGCCTTTATCCATCGCGTCAATATTATAATCATAAAAGTGTTCCCAAAGGCGACATTTTCTTTGTACATCATAATTAAATAGCTATATATCCTTGGTAAACGTCAATTGACTAATTGCATTTACAAAAATAATGTATTTAACGAGGAAAATGTATTTAAAAAAATGTATTTCATCAAATATGTTTCTTAAATGTGTGAAACTTTATAAGTATCTTTAGATTTGGTTGAATTCTGTGATAGTATAGTAATGTACACACTTTATGAGTTATATTTTATTTATAAAATTGTTTTTGATACAACGTATCTTTAATAGAATCTTTAAGTTTTATTGTATAATCCAGGGCTTCCTAAACCTATTTACACTATGGCACTAAGAATAAATATTTTTCTTGCTACGTCCCTCCTCCCCCTATAATATACACTATCTACTCTAGGTACTCGAAATTAATTCAGTAGTAGACTAATATGAGATTATAGAGTTTAATGAGAGCCTCGTAGCTTAAAGGTTTTAAGTGTACCATGGAGCTAGAGGTATCTGGTTCGAAGAATCATGCTGAAGCATATGCCGACTGACTATTTGGCCGGTTCGTCCGAATTGATACCACGGCCTCACAGAATACGCAGCGTGAAACGTGTACGTATTTTGTTATAAAATATATTCTGGAGTTTTAAATTCTTTTTATTCTATAACAGACAACGAAGCAGATGGTTTTCCTATATTTTGAGAGTACGCCGCCGTCTACCACCAACCGCGCCGCACTCCTCACATTTGTTGTGTTGCCGGCTTTTTACGCCGCTTAAGTGGCATTTTTAAAGACCTCCGATATTCTTACTCATTCTGCCAAATACAGTACAAGTACCGTTTCACGCTGAGCATTGTAATTAGTCCTTTAATGTAGCTTCAAGGTTTTAAGCGAAATAAAAGAAATAAATAAATAATATAATAGGAAATTACGTATTACTAATAAATCCATGTCTGTGATCTAAGTGACTTGAAGTTATATTTAGGAATAATACCCATTACGCATTACGCTCTGTCCTTGTTGGCAGAGTAAGAACAAGTGATTCATTTGAAAATTAAAAGATATCACAAAATTTAATTATAATATAGTTTATTACTGCTATATCCTCACTCGCTCAGTGAACACGCAGTAGATGCGACCTTTTCAAGTATAACTACCATTTTACGATAAGTATTGTGAGCCTGCGGTATCACTTCGGACGAGCCGGCCAAATTAGTGCGTTAGCATATGATTCAGCGTGGCTCTCCCACGGGTTCAACAATATTAAAACACTCGCCCGGCCACTGTCAAGCCCTTCCAGATACCGAATAAATAATTTACTTATAATGTATAATTGCCTGGATCGGGATTCGAACTCGATACCTTTCGCTTCATGGTAGACTTATTAAACAACTCAGCTCTCAGAATTATTATTTTCAAAACTTCCACAAATATTACAAACCATAATTCTTATCTTAGCGAATTTTAAAGAAGCGATCAACAAATTTTAGCGAAACCAACTAGAAGAAATTAATTTTATTAAAATACTTACGTTTTGTAGAAAAACCTTATTATTTTCTCGATATTTTCTTACACAGCCTATGCCAAATAGGACTTCAAACTCCTGTGTTATCGTAACGAACTTTTGAAAATTATCCATAAAGTATACAGGCTGCTGATTATTTAAGAGCAACTTGACATTTTCAGAAAAATCCTCGCAAACCACTCGCTTCGACATCTTTTGCAATCCCATCCCAAACGGACAGCATTTGCTAAAACACTTGTCTTTACAAATAGTGGAATTTCTGAGCGTCATTTTGGAAAAGGCATTCGAATTAACGAAACACATTGCAGCTACAATTAAAACTGTATACATGGCAGACCGTTTACATCTACAAAACCAAACTAATAACTGAATTATTATCATTCAAAAAGCTTAATGTGACGAGTTACTTTTTGCACCTCGGGGACAGTGCCGTAACTAGGGCGGTGCCATCAGTGCCCAGGTATAGGGCGCATATCCTAGAGGGGCGCACAAATTACACACTAGTATCGAGTTATATCTCGTGCTTGGTAGCTAATTGGTGTAGGCGCGCGCTAAATTAATCTTTAGCTTTATCGCATTTTTCAAGCGATCTTAAGAAATAACACGTGTAAAGATGGATTATCGGTCTCATACATTTAGTATGGTAACTTTCACACTAGTGCGTGTTGTGATGGATTATATACGGAGTCAATTTGTATGGAGCCTGGTTTGAGCTTTTTTCAGGGACGCAGTTTTGAATGCTCGCACCAGGTGCATAAAAAACTAGTTACGCTACTGCTCGGGGAAATAAAAATTTAAATTTAAAAATTTTAATACTGTTAAAATTCAACAATACAAAACATACAATTATAATCTATACAGCACAGATAATTAAAATATACAAATAATAAATATGGAAGAAATCATAATTGGGATTAAATATTAAAATGCATTATAAAAATTTGTGCTAACTTTATAATTGTCATAAAATGTCCTAATAATCAAATTGATATGGCTTACTCATTTATATCAAATTTATACATTGTAAAGTACCTTTGACCAAAATTACATGTTTATTTACTTTAGAAATATTAGGTAGTAAATTATTTGGTATATAGAATTGTAAACGATGCAAAACCATCATGTACGACTAGGCAGTGCTAATTTAATACCATAGATTTGTAAAACACATTATTTTGTCAATATCCTCTTATCACGACGATCTTTATTCAAATTGAAACATCTTAAGCATACTCTAATATAAAGTACCAGTCTCCTTTAAGAAGTGAAAGGAGACAATTTAATCACAATATTATTTATTTCTTTTATATATAGCTTTTATATATAATTTTATGCATAGCGGACAACGGAGCAGGTCGGTCTCCTATATGGTAAGAGAACACCGCCGCCCATTCACAACCGTGCCACAATCCGCGCACTGGTTGTGTTGTCAGCTTTTTACACCACTCAAGCTACATCTTTAACCTCCTGCAATATCCTCACTTACTCACCGAAATATAGTAGAACAACCGTTTCAAGTAAAAGTACAATTTTACGCTGAGTATTCTGTGAGAACGGGTGCTGCATGCATTCATTCATACACGTATAACATCTAAGAGAGATCTAAGTACATTTACACTTACAAACTAATGCTAAATCTCAACAGCATCTGGGAACACATGGTCTAAATATCTTTGATCACAATAACTCTGCAGAGGTTTCGGTCTGTCGTTCCTAACTGTAATCGACGGGCGAGAATTGTTCACACTGTTTCTGTCAAATTTGGATGCGATTTCTTTAACTTTACCCGGTCGCGGCATACAATCCATTTCAATATTATATTGTACTTCACATTTCTCAGTAAAATCATCAAAGCTGCGTTCATTTTCACTATTGTGTGCTTCTTTTCCCGGTTTAACATCTCTTTGTATTTCTCTTTCATGAATGTCGATTTTGGTATTGGCTTTTCTTACTGCACTATTTTCATACAGACTTCTCTTACTCTTACAAACTTTATTTCTATCTATAGCATCATCAGCTTTATGTTTACCAAACAACGGATCCCTTGAATACTCTATATCGAAATTGCTATTACAAACAAGATTCTTATTTCTATTGCTTCGCTTACTGCTTCTATCAGATCGTCTATTTCTGTGCGGTTCTCGTCTGTGACCAGTAAATTGAATATCGTTATTATTTATTTCATTGTTAAAATTTAGCGGATCGAAAGCGTGCGTTCTTTGGTGTGTTAGAGGCTTGGATAGCGATAAATATTTAGGAGGCTCGCCGTGTTTATTTATCGTTAATTCGTATTGTATATGCGGATCCAGCACCGCATATACGTTTTCTTTGGCTTCTCTCTCCAACGACGATAAAGCTGCCTGCAAAGAAAGCATAAACATTAAAATCACGAAAAATATTTAAATAGATTTAAAAAATTCTTAAATAATCTTTGAATTATTAAGCTTAACGCTAATATCGAGATCCTCATAGCTTCAGACCATTATAAATTTTAATTTATTCGGTCTCTGGAAGGGCCGGCTCGTCCGAAGTGATACCACAGTGTTTCACTCAATGAGTGAGGATATCAGAGGCCCTTAAAAGTGCCGCTTTAGCGTCGTAAAAAACCGGTGACACAACCAATGCGTGTACTTTGGCGCGGTTGTTTTTGGGGGGCGGTGTTCTCTTACCATATAGGTGACCCACCTGCTCCGTTGTCCGCTATAGAATAAAAAATATAAATAATACGATGAAAATGTTTACGATTAGATGCATCATTAAAAAAGCATGGGTGTAGGTACTGTGACAAAATTAATTACTCGGTTAATACCTAAACCGCGACGGTTGGCTTAAAGTAATTAAACGTCGGGTTTGAACGATTGTGACAAGTTAAAACAATGTACTGACGAAACTATTCCAGTAATGGGATCGCGTGTTGTAATGTTGATAGTGTCTGAGGCGAGGTGTTACTGAAATTTTATCGGTTGGATTTTTTTATGGTTTAGGGGACAACGGAGCAGGCGGGTCTCCTATATGGTAAGAGATGACCGCCGCCTATGAACAACCGCGCCACACTCCCCGCATTGGTTGTGTTGACGGCTTTTTATACGCCGCTTAAGAGGCATTTTTAAGGGCCTGCGATAAAATTTCAGATGCTTCTGTTTTTCGCTGAGCGAAAAACAGAAGCATCGTTTCAATTAAAACTACCATTTCACACTGAGTATTCTGGAGCTCTCCCACGGCTGTGACAGTATAAATACACCGGCCACTGTGTTGTGTGCCTTCCAGAGACCGATAAAATTATAAACTAAATGTAATTGTCCGGATCGGGATTCGAATCCGATACCTCTCGCTTCATGGTACAAGATTATCATATCGTTAATGAGTGAATTATGAATTTGATGATGATATTATAAAATATACACTCTTGTTGTAACGCAAGCCTATGTGACTATTACAGGTGGACCAAAAAAACCATTAAAAACCTTTATCAACCTCAAGGTTAAAAATTACTGAACGTGAGGCACTTAGTAAGAGGTATTTGAATAAACAATTAGTTAACAGTACAAAGATATGGTTTACATTAATGGCAAACCAGAAATGACTAATTTCTTTTTGTGTAATTTTAGATTATTCTATTTTAGTTATATTAAGCTATTTTTTATTAATTAATACCCTTTTTCAACAGTGTAATTTTTTATATATAGTATAGAGGACAACGGTGCAGGGGTCTCCTATATGGTAAGAGAACACCGCCGCCCATGGACAACCGCGCCATAATCCGCGCATTGGTTTTGTTGCCGACATTTTACGCCACAAAAGCGGAATTTTTAAGGGCCACCGATATCCTCACTCACTCAGCGGAAACACGGTACAAGACCGTTTCACGATGAGAATTCTGTGAGCCCGTGATCACTTCGTACGAATCGGTCCAATTAGTGCGTCAGCATGCCTATCGCACGGGTGTAGCTACAAATGCGAGAAAATTTAAAACAGTGTACCCACAACCAGTCATTACAATAAGCCACATGCACAGCCCCAGTTAAAGGTGCGTCACACCTGTGCAGTTCACACGGTGGTGGGTGGTTGTAGCACGACGGCAGCGCGTCGAACCTGCAGTGCGGCCGGCGAGTATCGGGATGGTAACGACGCTTCCGGATTTCTCTGTGCGCGAGCTTGATCCCGCGGCGCATATACAGCATCCGCTGGTAGTACCGTCTTCTCACTGGAGATAATTTTTTTTCAATAAGACATCACATTTTTTAAGCCCGACACCGCATCTGCGGCTCTGTAAGAGCTGTCCACGGGCGGAAGCCCGCTAATGTATAACACAGACAGACTGGGTCTAGTCTAGAGTCAAAACCACCAATGTCCATTTTGACAAGTAATGTGAAAATCAATATTTTCATCTGTAGCATCATAATGTGCGCTTGCGATTTAATAAATGTTGTAGAATTCCATGATTAAATTTATGTTGAGCATCAAAAACTAAATGCTTACATGAAAAGAACATTCCAAAACTGAAACAATAATTAATAATACATAATGAACATTTCTCGGATGCAAGGCGCGATTTTTATAGGCCATTTTTATGCGTACAGAGGCATTACCAAATTAATTCGACTAAGAGACCTTCAAAATCCAGAGCGTTCCTATATGTCCATGGGCACAATAATGCTTATCCTCGATAAGCTCTGCTTATTCGCCTCGCTATTTTCATAAAATTAAAACAAACATAATATTAGTAGATTTAAGATGTTGAGACTGGCTGCCGTCACAATTCTATAACGCTTTGAGCAAGTTCGTCGAATAATTTGTTTGATTTAAACGCCATCTAGTGAAAGACAGCTGCCTTGGAATCTAGATGTAATTAAACACTTAGATTTACATTTCTAATTCAATATTTCACAATTATAGATGAAACTAAATAAATTACATACGTTCGTTTTATAATATATACAGTGGATGTATTTTTTATATTTCATCCGAATAGAATTCTTAGGACATTGCATAAAATGTAAAGAAACTCACTTATCTAAGTCGTCAGCTTTATACTCGACACTTTCTGTAAATAAATAATAATACATATTAAATATTGGCACATATTGTTTAAAAAAAATCGTTAAATGTAATTTTTATATTCGTTAAATAACTCATAAACTTTCATATATTATATTATATAAGTTAGTGATCGTTAAATACAGTAGAATCCGGTTATAACGACATCCAAGGGACCGGTGATATTACGCCGTAATAAACTAACAGACATTTTTTTATTAATCGCCTTATATCTACATGTTTATTAATATATAGGTGACTAATTAAAAAATATTTAAATTAAATAATGTATTTATTTCACATCGTACATGTTTGTACAAATGTAACTAAGAATGAAAAAATCTAGTGCATAAAGTCTGTAATTTTTGATTAGTAAGAAGTATGACTGCATTATGCAAAGGAGACAATATTTTTCATGGTGTCATCTTCAAATTTGGAATGGACAAACACATTTAGCACTTCTGCAGCTTTTCGGGCTTCAGATACACTCGGAGTGGTAACATTTTGTAAAATGTTTTCATCAGTCGTCTCCTAACACGTTGCGAGATCATCATCAATAGCGGATTATTGATCAAGTTCTTCATTTCCTATGGGCAGTCTTTTATTCAGAGCTCTTGCCCAGATGCAGCGGCACATCATTTTCTTTATCATCATCCTCGTAGTCAGCGGTAACAGAGAGATTAGGACTGTCTTGGACAATATCAGCGTGTTTATAAACAGTTAAAAATCGTCGCCGCCGTAAGCTTGTTCCAGGCGTCGTAAATTATTAGAATATTTTTCATTATTGCGATCGTCAGAGATCTTCATTTTCATTTGGGAGGATTGCGCGGTCCGAAGTTAGCTACTTACCTACAATATATTTGTGCACATGTCAACGCTCGTCGTTGTAACAGGACAAATATTTATGAAATTCCGTGGCTGTAAGCGGACGGTCGCTGTAAGCGAAGTCGTTATAAACGGATGTACTTCCATGGTTGATCATAACAAAACCAAACATATTCCTATACAGACGTCGCTATATAAACGGTAGGTCGTTAAATGCGAAATCGTCCTAAACGGACTACACTCTATAACCAAAATTTAATTTTAATATTGTATAGTATGTATGAATTGTTTGACATTAAAGCAGTAGTTTAATTTCTGTTTTATAAATTTTAAATAATTCATTTGAAATATATTTCTAATTGTGTCAAATGTGACGTTTATCTATTAGTGTGTTACTCAAAGTAGTGCAAAAATTGGTCACAGGTTACAATTAGAGATGATCAGAAGTATTTTCACCTCCCGAGAGATTCAAATTTTTATTATATTTTGGCCAATTTACACAATATCATTATAAATTATAGCGTATATAATATTCTGATGTATGTGGTATATTACGGCAGAGTAACGAGACTACGAGAACGAGAGTACGACTTTTTCCTTTTATATACTTTTAAGGTATTTTTTATTTATTTAATTATTATTTCAAAGTAAAACACCTAATGCTAAAATACAAACAACAAAAATACAAATAAAAAAACATTTTTCTTTAAATATAGGACCTAACTCATTACACATGAATTTTTGTCGTACTGAACACTTTGATCTCAAATATCTCTTCTCTGGTTAGGAATCCCAATTTCAAATTTATACACCTGCTTACTCATTTGTATTTCGATAACCGTCGTTCATTTGTTTTTCTCTTTTACTTGTTTTTGGGTCACCCAGTTTACTGAATACTGGTTTCACCCATAATATGTGATAAAAGGTTTTTACCTCGCTTCCGTCGACACCTCAGTATAAGACACAGGACAATGACAAGGAGGGCAGCAATCAGCAGAGCCGCCACTATGAGCGGGGCAACGTGCGCCGTCTCTGTTAGCGAAAAATTATCTGTGAGAAGAAATTGTCTATGTTTTATATATTGCCAATTATTAAGTATACAGTCTCAAATACAATGATATGCATACTATAGTATGATTCATGGAGTTCTAAGGAATATAGAGAAGTTTTGATGAAAGTGAAATATTAATGAGAGAATAGAATAAAATAAATTACTTGACAACAATACAGTGTTATATAATAAACCGCTAAATTATTGCGTATGCAGCGTAAAAAAGCTTGCAACGCAATCAAAGCGTTAAGTTTTGATGGTTGCCTATAGATGGCGGTGATCTATGACAATAAAAAAGTCAGCCCATCCGCCGATCAGTCTGCCCGCTGTTCATTATATAATAATAAAATCACGATATAATTTTATACTAAAAGATTTAAATTGAACTTTGTTAATTATTCCTAATTTAATTTTTCTAATATCTCACGCGAACCAATTATCTTAAAAGTTACTATTTATTTAAAATGTATCATTAGAACACAAACTAAGACAGCATTAACTGATTTAGAAATACAAAAATAACAAAGGTATGCTATAAAAAAAATTGTGTTCGGCAGTAGATATGTCCTATCACAATTTGTTGGAAACCGGTTTTCAGTGCCTCCATTATAAATTCATTGTGCATACCGTGTACAGTAAGAGAAACGGCGTGAGAAGAAAATCCTCGTTCGTTTTCAACGTGTAGCACATAAACTCTGGCGTCTGACATGCTGACGCTACTTATGGTCAATGTGTACCGATAGCAGCCGGTTACACTCGTTGCCTCCAGGGCTTTGTAGCGACCTGTTGAGAAATAAGCTCATCAGACACTAGAACGTCGTCAAATCATAGAAATGTTTTTAACGCAATTAATTAAAAATACAGTTTTTGTGTTACAATATATGCAAAGGTTTTAAAGATTCCCAAGCAAACGACACCTGTAGAAAACTGATGAGCTTGTTTTAGTTGTATTGCGGGCAGCGGAGCAGGAGTTACCTCCGCCCATGGACAACGACGCCTCAATCCGCGCTTTGTTTGTGTTATTTCCAGAATCTTTATATTATAAGATAAAAATATTACAATAGACTTGGGAAATTGTATTTCAAATCGTGAGATTTATAAAAATCTTAGCCTATAGCGGCCTCAACCGTGTTTACGGACAATATTACAAAAAATAATTAAAAAGTTAGAAATTACTAATTTAAATAAACTTTATTTACTACGCTGCTTTTGCGATAGTCTCTTGTTGAGCTGTGAAAGACAAAATGATTGAGTTTCTCTAGTCACAGGTTCCATACGCGAAACAGTTATTGTACTATGTTTCGCTCAGTGAGTATATCGGAGGGCTCTGAATTTATAATATTATTCAGATAAACTGAAATACTATTCAGAGCAAACCTCTCTACCCCTTTGCTCGCTATACAGTAAGTAAGGTTCGGTAGAGGTTAAAAGCATACCGATAGATGAAGGGACATCCAATCTCAGACTGCCCCATAACCAGGCCGCACGCCTTGGAGGTGGGTCAGCGCACACTGTCGCCTGTATTTTCGCTTCTCCCCCACTCCAGGCATGAGCGGTTCCCGTTTCAGCACCAACTGGTGGGCCTAGCACGTTCAAAGTAATTGCTTCTGATTGAAGGGTCCTGAAATAAAATCAAAAAATCTTTCATACATCGTTTTTTTATAGAATAGCGGCTAATGGAGCAGGTCACAATGAGAGATCACCGCCGCCCATGGACAACTGCGTAACAATACGCGTTTTGATGCCGTCTCTGCCGCTTAAGCGATATAATTTCAAGGAACTACATCCTCACTCAATTAGCGAAAGACAGTACTAGTTCTGTTTAACGCTGTTTCTGATTAGCTGAAATTATTCATGTTATGTTTAAATTAGTGTTTTGAGGTTATTATATCTTAAAGGAAGTGCATAATTGTGTAATAAAAAAAATCATATAGGAAAAATAATTTGTGTTTATTTATCTATAATAAAAACATTAATAACTTTGTTTTTATTAGAATAATGTTTTGAATATAATGTGTTGCCAATTCAAGAGCAAACCTAAAATAAATAAAGTAAAAAAAGGTTTGAATGGATTTTTTACCTTTCTTCTTGTCCTATATGGTTGATGGCAACACAAGTGTACCTTCCGTGTTGAGCATAAGACACGTTGTGAAGTTGAACCTGTGGAGTTGACGATACCGGATATCCTTCATCGGGATGAGACGACAAAGATGGGGATGGACTAAAAAAGGAAATAATATTTTATTAACGCAGAAAAAGAGATCCTTTTAAAATTTAAAGGATACTGTTCCCTAATTTAATTGCTAAATGATCTTAAAATAATAGAGTGTATATAAATGTATCTCAAAAGTAATATGAAAATTATTTGTATAAGAATAAATGTTAATATCTTTTCTTAGTTTACAGGTTTGTATTAATTGTCAATGCCTTATCAAGACATATACGATCTTTCAATTTGTAATTGTTATAGCGGACAACGGAGAAGGTGTTTCTCATATATGGTAAGAGAACACTGCTACCCATAGACAACTGCGCCATAGTCGGCACATTGGTTGTGTTGTCGGCTTCTTACAAGTTCAAATATATCAACATTAGAGAACTTTTGAAATCTATAACGATAATAAAAAAAAATATTCTTTAGAGTAATTTTAATTACTTCTTCCTATTTAGTAACCTGTCGGATAACATTTGTTATATAGTTCTAACAACTTACTTGTGATACCACTGATAACTTGGTACTGGATTCCCTTCAGCCTTACATTCCAAGGTGACTTGAGTGAATAGGTTTGCTTCTACCACCTTATCAGGACCTAACCAAATAACGCGAGGTGGGTCTGAAAATTCACAAACGTTGAAAATTACTAAAAGAAAATTCACTAACTTTTTCATTGTAAACCAAAAAAATCTCCTTGATGCTAAAAAAACCGTCATTGGATAACTGCGTACATACCGCGCTTTAGTTATATTGTCGGCTTTTAAAGCCGCTTGGCTCTCCCACAGAAAAGACAGTATTAAGATACTTGTCTGACCATTGACGAAACCTTCCAAGTTATAATTTTATTCCAAACCAAGGTTCGAATCCGATACCATGACTTCAAATGAAACAAGGCCGGTTTACTGCGAGACTATAAAAGCTTTTTGTTACATCAATACCTACATTTAATATTTCTTATTTATAATCTGTAATTAATTTGAGACGAATTTTATTTTATTGCAAATATTAAATTTTCTACAAATCTGTCCAAGAACTTTGATTTTAAGTAATGTTTATAATTAAAGTATAGAATGATTAAGTAATAAATTTATTTTAAGAACATTTAAAGTGTTTTAACTTCTTTCGTATGGACAGGGCTTGCAATGACAAATTAATGTCACTTTAATTATTTTTATTGTATAGAGGGCAATGGTGTCTTCTATAGTACGTACTGTCCATGGACAACCGCGCCACAATCCGCGCTTTGGTTGTGTTTACGCCACATAAATGGTATTCACAATTCTTTGATACTCTCAATCACTCATCGATACTTACATTTGACATCAATTTCTATCTTCACGGCTTCAGATGTACCCAAGGAGTTCCTTGCTTGGCACCCGTAAATACCTGACAAACAAAATAGGAACTTTTTATAAAAAAAATTTTATATAGCGGAGAACGGGCAGAAGGAATCCCAGATCATAAAAGATCACAGTCACTCATATACAACAGCGCTGAAAACCGCGCCTTAGTTGTGTTACCGGCTTATTACGCAGCTTAAGCGGCATAACAGGTCCCCGGTAACCTAACTCATCGTAACTCAGTATGAAGAGTGACAGAATATAATAGATATTTTCAAGAAAAGCAACCTTCAAGGTAGAATGTCACTTTGCAAACAATATTTCATAAAATTAAGGATTTTAGTCTAAATTACTTAGAGATATTTGTACCTTGTATGAAATCAAATTATAACTTTT
>DWCF01003861.1:0-18300 GCA_018230265.1 Delias oraia
TTTCTATCTGTCATACACATTAGACCCCGTTTCCGCTCATTTTAGCCACGCTTTGGTTTTAAAAGAAACGTTCCATTATTATAATTTAACAAAAACTTCATACGACTAAAAACGTAAAAAGCTTTTTGTCAAAAGCACAAACAAGACTTTGATATAGTCACAGTTTTCTGTGAGAATTATGTTGTTGAAATGAACATTTTATTACTGCAAAATAATATTTAACTTTCGCCACAATTATGGGACTAACTTGACTAGTAGACCTATATCCCATGGGTAGAGAATCGGCCTTGCTTTCCCGATGTCCGACTAATATAGTCCGCCTTCAAGATTGCTTCGGACGGCCATGCTTTCTTGTTCTATCGGGGTTAAATTCCAGAGCTTTGGTTAGAATGTGGTTGGTGTCTCTTCGGAGAGTGTAACCCATCCAGTCACATTTTTACTAAGGGTGCAATAATGTACGGTTTTGAAATTATATAATTTTTATAAACTCAATTGGAAAATACTATATTTCTACTTATCTTTTACCTACTGCTATCGCTGTAAACTTTGTAACTACTGTTTTAAACATGCTTTTCCTTCGTGTAAACATACACTTTGTTTTATGATACAGCGCCGAACAAGGACCCAGTTGCTCCCCTGATAGTAAGAGATTTACTGTCGCCCATCGACAACCACGCCCCTAATCCGCGCTTTGCATTAAATATCGAATTTTTACGCCAAACCGCTCAAGTATTTAATATTATTTAGTGAGGGTCCGTTAACTTCACTTAGTAAAACGCAGTACAACTATTTTCAGATTGTATTCTGTGAGCATTCTGTAAATTAAAGTTGTGTTCATATGAATTTTCCAACATCAAATTATGAATCTATATTAAACTCTAACTTTCTGTTGTTATAATAATATTTGATTTCATATTAACTCTGAAACGTTATTGAAATTCTCTTAACATACATGTCTAAACTTTTACTTTATTTGAACATTTCTCGTAAGCCATATTTCGTAAGTCGGTACTCACATATTCCCATAATAAATTCTCTATATGCAATACTCTCAACATGTTTCCTGTATGCTTACTTAACATACTAAATATTTATTTCGTTTCAATATTGTATCTTTTGTAAAAGTATGAGTTTTAATTTCATAATTTAAAAAAATAGTATTTACTTTTATAGGGTTTTAGGATGATCAGTATTTTAAGTACAATATAGTTCTACTACATCTTTTAAGTAGTTTAAAACTAAATTAAATTGCCACATGCCTATGGGCGGATAACCGTTTATCCTAGGTTAGACTCCCGTTCTATTACCAACATTATTATAAAAAACTGTTTATTACACTACTACCCACTGTTTCGCCGGTTTTTCTTAGCGGGCATAGCTTGAAACTGATGGTAGACTGATTTTGACGTTCAACGAGGTGCATTTTTGTATTTCTATTGAATAAAAATATTTCATTTCAATTCCTTTCTCTATTGAAGGGAAATGACTTAGTATAATCTTTATTTGTAAAAAGTAATACAAGATAAATACATTTCAGTATATGTATCTTTATTGTTCGTCATTAAAAAATAATTCATTAATAAATAAATAAGTTGCTTATATTTACTACAAATAATTTTTAATGTCTATGTATTTTTTACTTTAGATTTAGATATATAGGATGTTTGAATGCGTAAGTAAAGAAATAATTAAATATGTGAGTTTTAAACCTGAGATGTAAACATTTAAATTAAACTACAAACGCTCAACCGTAATGCTTTTAATTATTGTAGTAATATTTATCAATAGATGCCAAACTTTCCCACCAAGGCATACATGTCTAATAAACTCTGCAGTATATTTCACACAAAAATCTACATATGTAATTTACTCACGTTTTAAAATATAACATTACGCTCTAGTGAATGCCAAAGGGAATGCGCCATATTTGATTTTGTGTAGCTGAGTTGTAATTTCTTCCTACGAAACGGAGTATGTGTAATTAAGTTAAAACTTCACAATGAGAACTTATAAATCTTGAATTCAATCTCTGAAACTTATTACAAAATGTTCAATCGGTTAATGATATTATTAAGAAAATTATATATTTCATTAAGTTATAAAAGAAAAATTGTGTTAAATAATTAATTTTGTGTTTAATACTAATTTTGGAGATTAAAAAAATATTTTTTCCAGTTTATAATTTTAGGATAAAGCGTATATCTTTAAACATAATTTAATATACAATATGTTTGAATAGAGGTTAGCTGAACTAAAGCCAATAAAAACCCAATAATTAAAGACATAAGCCACAATGCACATGACATTACAAAAAACTTTTGTCTTCTGAAATTATCGCTACAGGATTAAGATTTATTAATGAATTTGGTGTCGCGCTCAGAAATATTAGGCCCTCGTTTAATTTCCCTAAATGTCAGCTTAACTATTGTAAGCTCGTACAAGTAGGTACTATCTATAAATCTAGAGATTTTCTTTATACACACTAATAATCTATTCCAATACACAGAAACACATTCATTGCTCATTGATAAGGTTCTAATTTTTTTTTGTAAAAATATGTCTCGTAATGAAGCTGAGTATAATGGCTGAGTAATATTCCAGAGCTATATCTGAAGTTATTTGTTGAAACCTCACGTAAAAATATAAGTTGATAAGGTAGGTTTTTTTATAGTATAGCGGACAACGGAGCAGGTGGATCTCCTATATAGTAAGAGGACACCGCCGTCCATGGACAACCCCGCCACAGTCCGCGCGGTTGTGTTGACTGCTTTTTACGCCGTTTAAGCGACACAATTTCAAAGACTTCCGATATCCTCACTTAGTCAAGGAAATACAGTACAAGTACCGTTTTACATTGAGTATTCTATGAGCCCGTGGTATCACTTTGGACGAGCCGGCCCAATTAGTGCGTCCGTATATGCTTTAGCATGTCTATCCCATGGGTGAAAACTATTATAACAAACACAAACAGAAAAAATAATTAGTTTGGATCACCAACAGAAAATAGTAAAAAGTAACAAGAACGGATTGTTTTAAGAAATAAATTAAAATAATTATATGTTGAAAAATAAAAGTCACATTAATAGTAGTAAACATTAATATGAATTCAAAATTGGCTTAAAATTATTTATATAAGATGATAACAGTTCAACGGGGCTTAATAGCATTACTCGTAAGCGATAATGGAAGATGATTAACGACTCGAAGGCATTACGTTATCATGACATGGGAGGGTTTTACAGAATTTTACTGAATTAGGTTTCTCATAATGTAAGGATGAGAGTGTTATGAAGCATGGGTAAATTGTTTGGATTAATACTTGCAGCCGAACGTCACCATCGACCATTGAGGTAGAACATAGTTACATCGTTTTCACCTCGATGTTTGTCGTTCCACTCTATGAAATCAGCTGCCAGTAGAAATATTTCCAAAGTAATACGACTTAGGGACTTTCAAGAAAAGAACTTATCTATCCTTTAAAAGCCTACAACGCACCCGTGGCCCTGTAAAGGCGTAGGACCGATTATCATAGGTGAGCCTTCTGCTCATTTACCACTGTTTACATAAAAAAAATTGTTGTTTGATAAAGTAGAATAGACTTTAGTGACAAATCCGTCTAAACGTTTCACGTAGACGTATTGAAGTAACACAGTTTTTCCCAACCTTGGTTCCGCGGTCCCCCGGGGATCTATTTATGGGAGTATATGTATAGAGATCAGCGGTGTCATCTCTGGAGCATACATAAATGCTAATAATAATTAAAATAAATAAATACCTAATCTGATTTTTTTTTTGTTTTTTTTTATTAAGCAATCCGGGAAAATTCGTCTTGATTTCCTAGGGGTCTGTGGCTGAAATAGGTTGGTGATCCCTGATGTAACATGTCGTTAACTTAACGACACCAAATGTCTACTATTTAAACCAGTGGTTCCTACGCTCATTTGATTCATAGACCCCTTTCAAAATTGTATTCGATCCGGTGGACCCCTACAGCTACATAACTATGAATTTCTATATCTAAGAAAAATGTATATATTAGGTCTTCAAGATTACAGTTTCTATGACAAATTAACACTTCGAAAAAAGTTTAGAATTGATTGCTTGAAAGTCTAAAAGAATAATGAGAAAAAACAAGCCAACGTTTTGGTTTTTCACTATCAATACCAAATTCATTTTAATACATTCCATTTATTGCAGACCTCCATTTTTCGTCACACCCTAAGCAGGCCCCATCGATTCCCCCTTGAACCGCTGGGCTCCACCTAGTCTTCTTTGGGAATTAGTTCAGACATTAGTTATATTAATGTACATATTGTTACAGAGACATGCACTCGGCTGTGTGTGGAGGAAGGCATGGTCTCTGTGATGCGATGCGGCCAGCCAGCGGAGCTGAACTACTGAGATACTTGAGAAAAGTTAATTTTACTGGTGAGAAATTTTTTAATTCGCCATTTTGTTTTTATATACTGAAGTTTATAATACGAAATACTGATTAAGTATTTACATCTTAATGAAACTTAATTCCGAAACTTTACGGGTCCCTTGTGTTCATAACCATAACTATGTATTTTGAGTTTTTTTCTAGAATTAATAGAAACTAAAAATACAGACTCCTGGCTGTATTTATCATCTCTCCCCATCACTGCTTTTACACTTAGAAATTAGATTCACGAAGAGGCTATTGAAACTATATACATTGGGCAGTTATCATTATTTATCATAAAGATAAATAATAACATTAGGTATATAATTTTTGTAAAGAAGGCCCAATCACCAGTCACCACAACAAACGTCATTTTAGTTGACTCTATTTCTAACTCAAGAATAGGTGAACTGTAATGGTTGATTGGTGGCGAGGTAGCTTGATCTAGGAGTAAAAAGCTAGTGGTAAAGTATTTTATCCGAATTTAAAACGGAGGGAAATTGCTTTAGTGTATCTGTTTTTCGGGTTTAGTGGGCTGATGGATTACTGAGGGTTCGTAATTGGACCTGGTAGGTTGCGAAGCAGGCAGGACATCTGCCGGGTCTATACAAGGTATAAATTGTAACTAAAATAATAACATTAAAGGGATATAACATACAAGTTACTTATTTTAAAATCTTATAGCATGTTATCTTGGTCTGTGCAGGTTTAAGTGGTGATGAGTTTCACTTCGATGCCAATGGCGATGGACCAGCTCGGTACAACATCCTACACTTCAAACAAGTTTCCAGAGGGGTATACGACTGGGTAAACGTCGGTCAGTACATAAATGGTGAACTACATCTACATATTGAAGGTAAGCATATACAGATAAAAAAGGGTCATAATTTTTTTTATAGTGATTTTTGATAATATAGCAGAGAACGGGGCTGGAAAAAATTGTAAGAGATCACCGCTACCGATTGAAAACAACACCGCAATCCGCGCTTTAATTGTGTCTTTTACGCCGGTATAACTTGAGCTTCCGGTATCCGCAGCCGTATCATATACGCCGTAGCCCTCCTATATGGTAAGAGAACACCGCTTATGGACAACCACACTACAACAGGCTCTTTGGTTGTGTTTCCCGCTTTTTACTCCAGCTTAAGCGGCACAATTTCTTCTTAGTAATAATAATTACGAAACGCTAAACAAATATGTCGTTGCAAACATACTGACTGTTTTATTTGGTCAAAGTAAGTAGTGAGCCAACTTTTGGATTTTCAATGTTCTCATTCATATATTTTAATTTAACAAAGTTACACGGTAGGTACATCGTTATGCCAAATCGATATTACCTGAAAGAGTTCAGTATTCACGTCACGACCTACCTAACTCCCTAAATTGAGTTATACTCAAATCCCTTAATTGGAGATTTTTCTGTGTTAGTCGTGAGCATAGGATTTTAGGTGTTGGAATTTTTAGATTATTAATATTCAAATTCTTTCGGTTAAATATAAATTATACGACATTGAATAAACCATTGTATTAAATAATTGATTAAAGTTTGCGTCTGTTGTAAGTTTCAATGTTTACTCTGCAAATGTATTTGAATTTATTACTGTCAACTGTATGACACATGGGTAAATCCACAGCTAGAGTGTTAGAAATATAATTTTACGGATTTTACACTGATTTCACAACAAAGAAATTTAATACAATCATAATTAATAGCTTCAGTTCCTTTGTTACTTACATTTCCGGTTTGCGAATAGGATCTCACTCGACTTGTGTGGCTGTAATTTCCTCAACGTTTGAGTAAATTAAATTCCCACATTCTGCCCGCAAAAGCTGGTCTCTTCACAGAAAATAAGATTACACTATGATGTATCTACGTCTAAGTAAACTTTATCTTAAAATTTATCTAATGTGGTTATTAAGATTTGCTTTCAGTACAGAAATGAAATTACCACAACAAAGCTGTCTTCAATAACAATTTGTAGGTATAACTTTTATTTAACCTCAATGATAAAGGGATATTAACGGATCCATGTTTTTTATATGAAAGCGATAGCAAATGAGCAGGAGGCTCACCTAGGATACTTGGTTCTCTGTCCATGGACATCCCCAGGACTAATGTAGGACCACGCTCTTTTTGAAGGTCTCCACATCGACATCCACATCGGTTTAGTTTGGAAATATCTCTGTAGGCAGCGGATTCTACAGAGAAGAGGGCACAAAATGCCTTACATGCTTAGTTTTGGAACCACAAACATCGGGTGATACAAATGAAACGTTCTGTATCCGCTTTTTACCATAATGTTTTAATGATCGTTACTTTTGTATTTTATTTACGTATTATTGAAGGAGGGTAGGCGAAAATATAATCCTCCTCAAAAATGAATAAGTACATAAATTAATTCCATATTTAAAATATATTGGTTTTTAGATATTCAATTCAAATGGGGTGAGCGGAAACCGCCGGAATCTGTCTGCAGTGCTGAGTGTGAGTTGGGTCAGGCCAAGCAATACGTAGAAGGAGAGAGCTGCTGTTGGCATTGCTTCAATTGCACGCAATATGAGGTAAATGTTATAAATGTGGCATCTATATACAAGTATTTTATTTTCGCGTACCGGAAAATACAGAGTGGGACGTCCAGCTACACGATGGAAAGACGATCTAACAAAGGACGCGGGTAACCGCTGAACCAGATCCCTCAAGATCGCAGCGGGTGGGCGTCTTTGGGGGAGGCCTATGTCCAGCAGTGGACTTAGATGGACTGATGAAGAAGAAGAAGAAGAAGATACAAATATTTTTTCTATAAACTGGCTAACAAACTCTATTTTTATGTAAATTGAGGCTAGGATAAGCGGTCTTCAGCCCATGAACAACTGACAGGCCGCTGGCACGTTATCAGCCTTTTAGGGCTTATTAAAGCTGAGTATGAGTCGTCATTGTAAATTATACAATTAAAAAATAGGGGCGGTTCGCAGATAGATGTAAATTTATGGTTGTATAAAATTTTAATGCTATATCATAAAAAAACAATAAAAAAATATTTCAGAACACTGTAACATTTACAGTTACATAAAATAGATGTTAACCGAGTATCATATCTACTCGAAATACATACAAAACTTGCCAAGAATAGATCAAGTCGTTTTAGAAAAGCTTGGCAACAAATACCGGGACACGAGTGTTTTATATATAAAAAATACTGTCAATTCTACCGCTTATGTGAAGAATAGATGAAGATTAGGCATATTTACTTCTTATATTACTCGTTTTCACATAGCTCCACCTAAATTAGTGTAAGGCGCCCAATACATACCTACATTACCTCCATGCTTACCTGTATTTATGTTGCCTAAATGCAAGACTGAGCCAGTCTTGCTCTTGTGCCAATACACCTTGAATTCGTCTTGATCTTGATGTTGCGCTCCCCATCTTGATCTTGGTGTTGCAAGATATTTTAAATTACCTATTAGACTATTGATATGTATTAAAGTTTACTTCAGATCTTAGAAATACCTATCAGAATAGAAACATTTTGAGGTTGAATTAGCATAGCCATAGTAAAAACCAACCAGATTTATAAAATATGTCTAAAGATTTAATGAGACATTTAAAAAATCACTGCCAAAAAAAAGTTGCAAGACGCAAGAGTGATAATCTTATTCAAATTATTATTATTTGTAGATACGGTCCCCATTCGTGGAGACGGCATGCATAGTTTGTCCCCGTGGGACATTACCAGATATCACCAGAACAAACTGCACGCTGATACCAGAAGTGTACCTAAGACCAGATTCAGCTTGGGCCATTGGTGCCATGTCCTTCTCCTCAGTTGGTATTTTGTTGACAGCGTAAGTATACGAGTATACAATATTTGTCAGTCATGATAAATGACAACCTGTAACAGAAAATAATATTTTAATCCTAAGACTAGAGCTATATACAAAATTGAGAACATTTTGATGTCTATTAAGAGATTTTTGGATTTCACATTAAATATAAAATAGCTATTGAATTGTATAATAAGTATAATATAACATAAATTGCTATATGACTATTAGCCATGGTAATCAAGATCTTCTAGTTTCCTTATACTTTATAATGTAATTAAAAAAGCCTTAATAATAAGGCTCCTTTTCCTCAAAACAGATTGCATTTTATATTTCTTTCTAAGAATACAGATACACGAACGTATGAATGTTTTTGTAATATGATGCAAGTAATATCTGATAAATATCTCACCATTCTGTTGTGAGTCGGTTGAAGGTCTGTTATAAATTCAGCTTGTAATAACCGACATTGTCATTTATCAAGCATTATAATAATTTAATATTAACAAAATTGAATACTCATCGTGAAACGGTACTTGTACACACAGAGTAAGTAAGGATATCGGTGGTTCTTAAAAATTGCACTTCATGTGAGGCGATAATCTTTTACCATATAGGAGATCCATCTGCTCCGTTGTCCGCTATACCTACTATAAAAAATTATAATTAAATTTCATTAGATAAGTAAGATACCTCAGTGCGTGAAGATGAAAGTCTTCAACCAGTGCATGTTGTCAGTGTTGACATACGGATCTGAAACGTGGTCGCTTTCGATGGGTCTAATAAAATATGCAAGTAGGTAGTATTTAATGCAAGAAGATTATTAAGTTATATAAGTTTTATTTAATATATTTTTCTTCCGTGTTAACAATCAAGTTTTCAACACCTATCATTAGTTCATATAACTTTATTTCTATAGCCTTCTCTGTTATATTCACAGTATTTTCTTTTCTTGCCAATAAATTGCTTTATTTAAATAAAATTCAAATGGACCGTGTAATAACACGGTATTACAATGGGTTTTCCATAATCCATTTCGGTTAGAATACCTTTTTCAAATATTCATAATATAATATAAATCGTTAAATTTAATTACATTTTATGTATTTTTTTTAATAGTATAGCGGGAAAAAAATGACGCTTATGTGGCGTAAAAAGCCGGTAACACAACCAATGCGCGAGCTGTGGCGCGGTTGGGCATGGGTGGCGATGTTCCCTTACCATATAGGAGACACACCTGCTCTGTTGTCTGCTACACTGTGAAAAAATCTTAGTAAAGAAATAAATAAGTCTGTTTGATAGGCGTGGTTGTTCTCATTTTGGTTGTTCATCACAAATGTGTTCTATTGATGAACAACATAAAAAATCTCACTTACTTAAAGGCATAGGAAAATAAATCGTATATATGATAAAGACTCTTAAGATCATACCATAATTATTTACTATATTTGATTGTAACAATTAAGAAAGATTAATTTGAGATCCTAATGAGAAATCCGGCGCGAGTAATTAATTTTTAAAATCAAATTAAAATTAAGAGCAAAATCTTCGGTACGATAATTGCTAATCTTTTCATTTGGATATCTCTGACTTGGGCTTCGGATTTGGCTTAATTATTAAGAATATCTTCAATGAATATTCAATTGAGCATCAACTTGTCATATTTTAATCCGAATATTAAAGCAGAAATTTAAATTGTGTAATCATTATATACTACATATTAAATACATTTCATATTGAAACTTGTATTAGGAATTCATTGTCAATTTAATTTTATTGCATTTATTACTGAACATCAAGGCAGAATACAAAGTTGCACCCGTATCACCTCGATGTTTGCCGTTTCATAACTGAGTTTTTAAGGAATTTTATGCCAGCCACCACCACTCTGTGGAATCAGCTTCCTGCAGAGGTATATCAACGCGCTCATTATCCTGCAACTGCTAGAGGTGACCATGGGCAGGATACCTGACCATGTCATGAGCATCTTGTTCGTTACCATAAAAATTATAACAAAAGAAGAATTAGGATAGGCGACGCCCTACACTGTACGAAAAGGTTTAAAGACAAAATCTACGCCTTGTAGCAAAAATCCTTACAATTGTTTAAATAATGAGTTCAAAATGTGCCTGTCATTTATAACTAAGCATCGACGTTTATTTAAAATATTTCTGTTACATTTTATAGGTTCGTGTGCGGTGTTTGGGTACGTCATAGTTCAACACCAGTTGTCCGTGCGAGCGGCAGAGAGTTATCCTATGTATTACTTGCTGGTATCCTAATGTGCTATTTAGTCACATTTGCTTTGGTATTCAGACCCACAGATATACTTTGCTCTATACAACGGTAAGTATTAAAAATATAATTTTTGACTTCATCGTTTTTTATCGTTTATTCCATATCAAGCCTAATATACGATCAATAAGACTATCTCATAAAGGTTGTAGACAACCGCTGGATCCAGATCACTCAAGATCCGAATGGGTCTTTCGGGAGTACTATGTCCAGCAGTGGACTTTAATACGCTTATGATGAATATCTGTTCAAGAGCCAATTTGAAGTATTTGCAGACGAATTAATAGGGCCGACTCGTCTGAAGTGATACCATGGGATCACAAAATACCAGCTTGAAATAATACTTGTATTGTGTTTCGCTGTCCATAAATGTCAATTTATTACCAAAAGACCAGCTAGCTCCTTCACTAGACCAGATTACCCGCTATGTCTTAAAAAAAATTAAAAAATGGAAAATTAATAAAATACCTTTATAATTCCTTCTTTATAAATCGTTAAGATACATTTTTCCCTAAATAATAAAGACAACGAAAGGATATCGATTTATATAGTCAAACTTTTTCATATTATGATTCTAAAGCAATGTATAAAAACCTCATTCGCACATTAATTTCAACTACAATTGTGTTGCTATGAATAGAATCTACTGAGATCAAAATTACCTATTCATACACTAGGAAAATAGTTTCAGTTAGTTTTCACATGATATATAGGGTTTAAAATTTCAAAAATAATATTTTCCATAAATATCTCTTCGACTATATTTTTGGTAAAATCATATAAATCTCAATTATGGTTTATGGGAAACATTCAATTTTTTAATAATATCAAAGAAAAATTTCAAGAGCCCCGTGACTTGTAAGCTACCTTGATGTAAGCGGCACCGGGTTCAAATACGGTCGAAATAATTTATTCGGTCTTTGGGATTGACAGTAACTGGTCTCTTAACAATGTCTTACCCGTAGGAAATACAGTTGAATCTCTGCTGACGCAATAATTGGACCAATTCATCTGAAAACTTATTATTATATATTAACTTCTAATAGTGAATGTAATTTGACTGTCATTCATAAAAAGGCGGCAACACAACCAAACCCGAAAAAATTAAAATCGTTAAAAACATTTATTATATGAGAGATTTGTAAATTAATTATTTCAGATTCGGCACCGGTTTCTGCTTTACGGTTGTGTACGCAGCACTCCTAACGAAGACCAATAGAATCTCACGCATCTTCAACGCAAGCAAACACTCGGCCAAAAGACCCATACTCATCTCGCCCAGTTCCCAACTTGCGATTTGCTCTGCACTTGTTTCTATACAGGTAATTCCGTATTTAATATAGGCTTTAGATTTAATATCTGCCTTCAATTTATAAGGTTGAGCCCTTCTTGTTATTGCGACAGAAGACTTCGTTTATCAATGATAAATATTAAATATATATATAAGTGTTCATACCGGCATACATTACAATACGACTTGAGGCCTTTCAAAAAGGAGCGTACCTATTTCATATAGGACTGCAACTCATTCGTGGCAAGGGCTAAAGCCCTTTGTTGGACACCCCTAGTTGTTCATAGCCGGAGGACCGCTTATCCTAGGCTAGCCTCCTTGTACTAGCCACCATTTCCATAAAAAAATATTATTTACGAGAATTTATTGTTTATTTCAGTAATTTATATATTTAATACGTACTTTAAAATATATGTATTTATTATATAAAAAATATAAATCTCCTGTTGAAAAATTAATCTCAATTAAACTTATAAAACATACATTGAATTGATAGCTTCCTTATTTTAAAAAAATCGCGATTCAGAAGACTCACCTTGGAAATAGTTCTCCGTCTATGGACACACTCAAGCTCAGTTGATATGCGTTGTCGATGTTTAAGAGATAGGTACGCCTTTTATAATAGTCTAATTTTCTGTGTAAATTCCCATTATATTCATGCTGAAATTGTATCTATATGTAATTGTGAGAATCGTTCATAAAAAATCATGATTTATGAAATAATTACGCTTTTTAAATAATTTCACTACGCATTACTCAATCTACATCTTTATCGCCAGTGGAATATTTATTATTAACTGCGTAATTACATGCCTAAGTACATAAATCTGTAATTCTTGTAGTTTTTACCCTCTAACTGCAAAATATTTCTAATATTACTTCCTATATTTCACATTTACATTTCAATAATACAGAGTAATTATTTAGAATAATATAATATACATTTTCACGGTTTTAATCGTAAATTCGAGTGTTAGAATTACTAAGATATATATTAGCAAATTACATAATGTACAACATGAAGCATAAACACAATGGAATGACAAATCGTGTTTAATTAATCTGTGGAAACACGCAATAATGGTAGATTTTGGCGCGAAATCAAGTTTTACATTAATACTTGATGAGGTTATACGAGTACTTTCATTAAAGAAACAATTCAGTTATAGTGTTATAATTGTACTATGTTTCGCAGAGTGAGCGAGGATATCGGAGGCCATTAATGAGTGCCGCTTAAGTGCGTAAAATGACGGCAACACGACCAATGCGCGGACTGTGGCGCGAGTTGTTCATGGGCGGCGGTGTTCTCTTACCATATAGGAGACACACTGGCTCAGTTACCGCTATAGAATAAAAAAAATATTGATTTTTCAGTGTAATTGACTATAAGACTATAGAAGAGATTTATTTGCCTATATCTACATTTGGTAAATTCATTTGAAAAACCCAATCAGACGATAAGCCTCTACCTTCAATCGGAAAACCCATTGCGTTCTTGAATCTTTTTCACATCAATCCCCGCTAAAAATAATTAATCTTTCTTTTTTAAAATACGGGTTGAGACTAACCTATAATTTGTTAACACCCGCTTTAAAAGGGTTTTTTGAATTCATTCTTTTTAAGCAGTGAGTGATTATAAGTCGAACCCTTTTTTCGCTCAGTTTTTCTCATCATCTGTAACGTACCATCCTTTTCCGGTTTACATTTTTTAAATATAGGCGCATTTATTTAATGTGTTTAAAATTAGCATAATTTAAAAATGGAACCGGAAATTTATATGTTTGTGCTATAATATAAATATATGCTGATTTAATGAACAATAAAATTTTACATATGGAAGATTAAAAGATATAATTTCTTATATTTTCCATATTAAATCTGAATTGATTTTTATTAAGATAAATGTTAAATAAAATGTCTTAAAATAAAATTGATTTTTCGTGTATATTCTCTACATAAAGCCTCATATATCTTTGTTATTTTTTAAATTATTCATTTTTTTAAAGTAACGAGCAGTATGATTACGTAAGACAATTGGTCCATTCACCGTGGACACTCCCAGCCTTTGCTGGACCTCGAGTGCGTTGCCGGCCTTTTAGGTATTGATCCCCAACTCGTAGTGGTCTCATAGTTTCAATTATGTGTCTCATTGTATGTCGCACTTTCCAAAGGAGTAAAATTTAAGGTATCGTACTGATTTAGTTTTTGTAATTAACGAAAGTTTTGCGAACCATAAAGATGTCTACCGCAGCCTATTTTACACAACAAATGGTTTATCTTAAGATTACTTTACAACACTATAAAGTAGGCTTTTAAGGAGATAGACAAAGCGCTATTATATCTTTAAATTAGTTTTGCGGTTGAGTTATCTCAACTTATACGCGCGGCGGCCTTATCTAGTTTATGAGCAGTTAGGGGTGGTTTTCTTTATTTTTATTTAACATCTTCAGCTCGTAACCAAAACTCTACGAAGTAGGTCAAATATATATCTTGTAGCTAAGTGGTTTAATAGGTCTACCATGTAGCGAGAGGTATCGGGTTCGAATCCCGGAAATAATTTATAATTTATTCTGTCTCCGGAAGGGCTTGACAGTAACCAGGCGAGTGTCTTAATACTATCGCACCCGTGAGAGAGCCATCCTGAAACATGCTGGCGCACAAATTGGGCCGGCTCGTCCGAAGTGATACCATAGGCTCACAGAATACTCGGCGTGAAACGGTACTTGTACTGTGTTTCGCAGAGTGATTGAGGATATTGGAGGCTCTTAAAAGAGCTGCTTAGGCGGTGTAAAAAGCCGGCAACACAATGAATGCTCGGACTTTTGCGCGGTTGCTCTTTGGCGGCAGTGTACCATATAGGAGACCCACCTGCTCCGTTGTCTGCTATAGAATAAAAAATATAAAAAATACTCAAAGATTATTATATATAATCTGTGTATATATATATATATATATCAAAATCAATTCCATTTTTCATTGTAAATTTATATATTATGAACGATATTTAGCTTAAGAAGATATTTAGCTTACCTATCCAAACCAAATATTTTAGGCTTTGTTTGGACTATTTAGTAGATCACTTACGTGAAGTTTACATAAAATCGGTCAAGTGGTTCTTCATTTATCACATTTTTGTAACAAATGAATTCTATGTCAATTCGATCAACATGATGGCGGATCATTTTGTTAATGGGGATTTTGCTGTCAAATTGAAACTTAATGCGTAGCGAAGCGCGTACCAAGGTGCTAGTAAATTATATTATAAATGATTCTTACTTTAAAATGGTATGTGAAAAGCAAATCATCATCATCATCATTTCAGTCTACTGCTGGTCATTTCGGCGGGCTATGTCGGTAACTTTAGTTCGTCTACGGATCTCATTTCTGATTCTATAACGTACCAAAACTGAGCGTAGACCTTTCCATAGCTCGCTGAGCGACCCTGATCTTCAAAAGCAAATATCATCTTATAAGGTTATGAAAAAGTTTTAACACTGATGATAGATTATTAGTTCCTCACTTATATGAAGTGAGGGATATATTACAGGCAATCTCCTTTGATATATGATGTTTGAGAACCTATCGCTTAAAATACTTATGATGATATTATATCTCTTTTTTATCCTGAATAACCTTCGCGTTCATACTTTTCATATTAAACTCTGCGTAAAAAACAGCATTTGAATTAATAATTCAACTTATAATAATAGTATCTTCATTTTTTATTAGTTTTGACCGTTGAATATGAATAATGAACCCAATCATTTTTAATGAACATGTGGACACTCTTAGAAACACGGCCACGGATGAGTTGCCAACTTTTACGGAATAGGTACGGTCTTTCTAAAATCTCCAATTCGTATTTGTTCGAAAATATCTCTGCAAGCAGCCAATACCACAGAGTGATTGTGCGCGGCACAAAATGCCTTAAAAACGCACAGTTTTAGAACAACAAACATTGACGTTATACGGATGAAAGTTTACATTCTGTCTCCATGGTCGATTCTTAAATTTAGCTGTAGATAATTATAAAAATATCTCCATTCACCGGGATAAATGCGATACAACATGTCGCTTACTACACGGTCTGTGCGTCTTTGAATAAGTTTTGCTTTATATTATAATAAATTAATATATAAGTACTTTTTCCTGCAGGTCCTAATTGTTGTAGTCTGGATGATAGTAGCGCCAGCCCGAGCAATGTACCATTACCCAACACGGGAAGACAATATGCTGGTCTGTGACTCCTACGTGGACGCTTCATATATGATAGCGTTTTTCTACCCCATTGTACTGATTCTCGTGTGTACTGTGTATGCAGTGCTCACCAGAAAGATACCGGAGGCGTTCAATGAGAGCAAGCATATTGGTAAGTGATTTTAACTTTTTGACATTTTCCACACATGCTGTGCCAAAGTCTATGGTCTAACAGAATAATAGCGCGAAATAGTAGTTGTACTTGAAACAGTGAACACATGTTTTACTGAACAAGTGACACAATCAATGCGGCTATCGATCGGCGGTGATGTTATCTTACCATACAGAAGACCCACCTGCTCCTTATTCCACTATAACAAAAAAAAATAAAGAAATAACCCTAGTGAAATTCAATGAATCTACTAAATAAAAGTTATTTTAGTGCTGAAAATCTGACAATGTAGTTACTAAATATGAAGTCGAAAAGTTTTTAACGTGAAAAGTGCGTATCGTCATTTTAATAAACTTCTGTTATTTTACATTTATTAAAAGATTACCATCGAAACGACTCCCAGCCGACCCATTGTTTTAATTCCCTCTGTAACAATGACATCATATTTTCAGAAATTTCATTCGCAATTTTTAATCTCACTAAAACCTGGACATTTATTAACAGTATCTATATACTTCATTATAACTTTAAAATTTAAAAAAATTTAGTCTAAAAGTTTCACCGTCGATGTTTAATTTAGATACAAGTTATATAGCGGACGACGGGTAGGCGGTAGTCTTTTACACCTAATGAATTTTTTTTCATCGGGTTATCGCTGCTTTGTTTGCGTTGGCGACTTTTTATACGCCAAGCTACACTTAGAAGTACTATCACACTGTATGTATGTGGTCATTTCAGACAAGCCAGTAAGTATAATCTTCATCGTGGCTTTTCCACTGAATTAGAAATTCTATTCACAATAACTTGAACCCCGGTACGCATGGCATTAAGGTAGCTCACAAGACTCTTTGATTAACAGTTTCTTTTGAAAAAGAAGCAAACAAGCTTAGTAGTTTTATAAGTCTACCATAAAGCGAGAGGTATCGGGTTCGAATTCCGGTCTGTGCATTTATAATTCAGTTTCTGGAACGGCTTGACAGTGGCCGAGCGAGTATCTTAAATCTGTGGGAAAGCCATGCTAAAGCAGACGCCAACGCAATAATTGAGCCTGTTCGACCGAAGTAATACCGCGGGCTCATAGAATACTCAACGTAAACAGGGAGTTATACTTGAAAAGTTAAACTTGTTTCGCTGAGTAAGAGACGATATCGGAGGCCCTTAAAAACAGCCGGAAACACAACCGATGCATGAAATTTGTTCTCTTACCATATAGGAGACCCACCTGGGACGTTGTCCGCTATACCATTAAACAAAAGAATAATATTACGGTGAGGAAATCTGAGATAAGAGTGCTTTAATTAATTGTAAGATAATCTTCACATAGAATGTTGATTTATTTACTGACACTGTCGAATAGTTGAATTGTAATTAGGATTGTGGTTAAGTGTTTATCTAATCCAATTAGTAAACAAATGTTGGACGGATTATATGTATGATTTGCCGCTAACCTGAATTGAGTGGTCTTACAATTATCTATACTTCAATCTCAAAGTCTTCAAATATTTACATTTACTAACGAACACAAATGCAATACAATAAATGATAAATAACAATTAGTTTCACTATACTTTCTTTTTAAAATCTTTATCCTTTATCTAAATCTTTCGAGAACCTCGTAGCTAAGTGGTTTAATTAGTATACCATGAAGGCGGCAGCGTTCGAATTCTGGTCCGGACAAATATAAAGTATATTTAAATTTATAATTTTTTCGATCTCTGGAAGGTCTTGACAGTGGTCGGGCAAGTGTCGTAATACTGTCGCACCCGTGGAAGATCCACGCTCACGCGCTTAGTGGGGGACTCGTCCAAAATGATACCACGGGCTCACAGAATACTCACCGTGAAATGGTAGTTGTGCTTGAAACAGCGCTTCTACAGAGTTTTGCTGAGAAAATGAGGATATCTGAGGTCCTTAAAAATGCCGCTTAAGTGGTGTAAAAAGCCGGCAACACAACCAATGCGCAGACTGTAGCGCGGTTATCTATGGGCGGCGATGTTCTCTTACCATATAGGAGACCCATCTGCTGCATTGTCCGCTGTACCATATAAAGTCCTTTTTCTTATTTTTTATTATTTTGTCAATATAAAAATATATAAT
>DWCF01003862.1:0-18291 GCA_018230265.1 Delias oraia
GTCTTGAGTAACCGAGAGTGAGTGAACTAATAAATCTGAACGCGCACGTGCCGTGGTATACGCTGAACGCAAAAAAAACAGCTGAATAACGATATTGGCATACGTTTAATTTTAATACGTAGCTTTATACACATATAGGCAACAAATTTGTGTGACCCATGTATATAATTTCTCGCGATTCCGGGAATTATTATTTTGAATTTAAAATAAAATAAAACAATTGAATTTTGTTTAGTTCGTCGTTGTACTTGTGTATGATTTCGATTACTTTTTAGTTAAAATAATCTTTTTCATGTTGCATATACCTGCATTACTTCAGGATTTTATTAAAGTCATAGTTACTTAGTAAATACTAATCAAAAAATATTTAATGCAGTCACTTCTAAGCTTGAATAAAGTATGAAGGGAACTTAATTTATTTATTTAATTCTAGATTCAAACATAACAGTAATATAATTTATTTTCATTTCATATGTAACTAAAGTTGGTGGGTGTATTAATGTATGATAGTGGAATGAAATAACTAGTTACAGAAAACACTAGTTGCACAACAATTAATGTCGTCAAATAAGAAACTAATTTCGCTAAGTTATTCGAAAAAGACGTAACGACCCACGTCTAGTTAGTCAAGTCACTAATAACTAGTTATTTTAGTTCTTCTTTTTTTGGTTTCTATAACTACCTCTCACTATTTTGCCAGTATCGTTATTTTCTTTATAGACAAATCATTAATTTTTATATTGTTATGTCAACTGATTATGGGTATATAAGTATTCAGATAAATGCTATTTAATCATTTGATTAAATACAAGAGAATTAACTAACATATTGTAAACTCGTTTACTTTTAATTAATTCTAATATTTTTACGTTATTCAAAAGTAATACATAAACTATGTCTGGTCGTGGTAAATACTCTTAAATAAGCATTTTAATCTTATTTTGTTTGATTTATTTAATAAAAATAACTATTTCTTTTGTAGGAAGATTTCGCGGTAACAGGAATGACAGGAGTAGAGATTATAAAACTTTGTGTTCAGTAGCAAGAGAGGCAGCTTTAGCGTTACCGGATGATAGTCCTGTGTTGCAGATGTTCCAAATTGCAGCCCAAAAGCTAAATGATCGTCAAGACAGACACGAACGACTCGTTAAACTCTCTAGAGATATTACTATCGAAAGTAAAAGAATTATATTTCTTTTACATTCATCTATAACGTAAGCATCATTTTTTTATGCAATTAATATATTAGCACTACATACTTCTTTGTAAAAAACTATGAAAACCATATTGCCTAGAATTAGTAGTTTTAATTTGATATAAAAATATTTTTTTCTTTATCATAGCAATGAATCTGCTGACAAATCTATTAAGGAAGCAAAAGAACGTCTACAGAAACTTATTAAAGGCCCTATTGAGAGTATAGGTTTAGAACTAGATAATATCCCTGCTTTTCTACATTCTCGTGCAGTAACTGCAGGTTTCCAGGAATTTATAGAAGCAAGGACTTTTTGTTCTTTTATGGAGAAAAAATTGCTTATCACATGGCCTGAAGTTCAAAAGGAGTTAGAATTTTCCACGGAAGACAAAATAATACGTACCATGTTACCACAATCTGATTATATGTTGGGATTGGCAGATTTGACTGGTGAATTAATGAGAAAAGCTATTAACAGTATTTCTAGTGGTGATAGTAATGAATGTTTTGAATCTTGTCAAGCAGTTAGAGATCTCTACACTGGATATTTAGGTATATTCTATTTTTATATAACTTATTCTTTATGGGTTTAAACCAGCTTTAATTATAATCTAGCTATTGAGTAAAATTGCAACTAACTTCTACATCACATTTTTTTTATTATATAATATAGAAAACAATTCAAACAAAGATTAATTCTTAATCTTAGATTCCCATGAATAAATTTTCAGGTTTATTTGGAATAGAGAGAGAGCTATCACGTAAGATGATAACTACAAGAAATAATGTTTTCAAAGTGGAATCTGCTGTGTACGCACTCAAGGTGAGAGGTGGTGAGGCTCCACCGACATTACTACTAGCCTCAAAGCTAGATTGGGAACACAATGATCATTCTGATGATGAAGGTTTCTATTAGTATCAGTGTTATAGTTTAAGCAATACACCATGGTCATCAACAAATGCTGTTTATTATTGTTTATATCTTCCTTAACTGTCTAACAAAACTTATATAAAAAGTAATATTTTGAATTTGGAGTTGGAGAATTTGGATTCAATGTGTTGTACTAATCAATGAATTATGATACATGTTTAATATATAATGTAAAATTTCTAATACATTGAAATTGGTTTTGGTTGATTACACTCACTCTTAATAACAATATTTATATAATAATCGTTATTGTAAAAATTTCTAAAATTTAAAAAAACTAACTGGCCAACAAATAGATCTTTCAAAAACAATGTTTCAGGATTGAATATTCCAATCACAATCCAATTTCAGTATATTTCTGTTTTCATTTAGATACTCTAAAAGGATGTCAAATCCAATGTTTACTAAACAATGTGAACAAATTGTTATAGCTTAGTTAACTTTATAGAAACAAACTTAACTATATAGAAAAGAGAAACAAAACAAAAGATGGCCAGAAAAAAACAAAAATTTCAGAACAGAAAAAATTGGATAGAATAACTTATGTAAAACTTTTAATAGAAACACAAAAGTAAAATTTGGATAGCAACTTAGTGAACAATTTTTTTTTAATCAACAATGATAACCCAAATTCTACATTTTTACTGTAAGGATCCAATTCCATGGTTAAAAATTTTAACAAGTTTGCAATCTAGACAAAACACAATTCCTGGCTGAGATGATTATCCTTACATTGTAATTAAACTTGGTTTGGAAGGGAAGTTTTTTCTCCCCCTTCCCTTCCAAACCTTTCGTGTACTACGTGGGGTATTGCACACCCCAGTGCACAAAAATGTATAATTATTTAAAAACTATGAAAGCGCAAGAGCACATGTTTCGAGTAGCTGGAGATACGATGTTTCCGCTTCGATTGGCGCCATTACATTAGTCCGGTGACTGCCACCAAGCTAATTTCGCGCGTCTTAAATGTCCCTCAGACACCAGCTCACATTATACAAAATGTGTATCCGCCTGTGCTTGACTTACGTCAGTGTAGTTTTTGTACACATAGCACCGAGCCACATAGCTTACAGCGCGCTTAGAGGTGATCCAATCGTGATTTATGCAAGTCGCGACTGGAGCGCTCTGGTATGTGTGGAACGTGGACCTTCACTTTGAGCTGGAGCTCCCGACAATAGCCCAGTGGAAGAAGCAGACGGCTGCGCGTTACTATGACAAGGCCAAGACCCATCCCAACCCTCTCGTGCGCAATAGTGTAAAGTACATTTACACCCCGATAAGACTAAGGCGACCGACTCACCTGAGGCCGCTTTATATATTACACGATCCGGATGATCGAATCACCGAAGCAAACAAAGAGCTGTTAGCCTCCATAGAGGATAAAAAGAAATCAGATGGTAGGGTTCTGGTTAAGAACTGCCCGCGCCAGAAACGGAGGCGAGGACCGATATACGTCGCAAAGCCCACCCGGGTGAGCTTCCGACCAACGTTCCTGCGACAGCCCAAGCCGAGGTTCGTGTCTCGCAGGAGACGCCTTTGTGCTAGTCGCGGTACAAACCAAATTCTCGGAGAGCCTACGGCTTGCCCCAAAACTCCGCGAAAAGCTGTAGAGGCCTTATGCCAATAGCGTTAATAAATGCCAAACCATTTTAAAAAAAAGCGTGTCTTAAGTGCGCGTGGGTATCACACACCCCACCTCGTACAACGTGTTGTTATAGAGGTATCTTGCGTAATAGAAGATTTTTGTATTTTATTATTTGTTTAAGTATCCTATATAAGAGTAAATTCACAGATAAAAATTTTAGAGAAGAACTTGCCTCAATTGACAGAGTATATGATATTTAGAGCACCTTTAGATGAAAGAAATGAGTTAGAAAATGAAAAGAATTGATCCTGCAATTAAAAATAAACAAAAACCTATTGTGATAATGTGCTGACCAGAACTTGTGATTTATCACGGCATTCTAAACGTTGGCCACTGACGGTATTCTGCCATGATTATACATATGTTCAACAACGGAATAGAGAAAAATAAAAAACAAATTTAAGAGGAATGTTCATTCGTGAATTGGGCATTTCTTTAGTAAAAGAGCACTTGAATACAAGAAGACAATGAAAAACTTCCAAAAGACTTGCTCAACAGAATCTCTAGATATTTTGAGAATCTCTCTGAAAATGTATTAGAGCCTCCTGCAAAAAGGATGCAGAGATGTTCAGAATGCTCTAGAAAAAAGGATATAATAACAACACGTGTAAAAAACGTTACAAGCCAATATTTATAGAGCATGCTGATTTTTTTGTCAAAACTATATTTTGATACCAATGATCTCAAATGAAATTAATGATTACCATGTTTATTTCTAGTTTAAATGTCTAGTATATTCATTGTTGATTACTAAACTTAAACAATTGTGATAATTTACATGTGCTCTTTTAATGAATATATAAGAAAAACAAAGATGAATTATTATGATTTAAAAAGTTATGTTTCTGTTCTTTTATTGATTGAACTAGTAAAATACTTCTTTTTTATTAAAATCTATTGATTACAATGTCTAGGTATTATTCCATAAACAAAACAATCAAATAATTTAAACATACTAGTCTTATTACATCTTATATTTTTGTGTATGTCACAACTCACATCCCACCTAGTATAGGACAGACTTTAGTCACGTGGTACATGGAAGGTTAAGAATTTAGATGTATCTGCCTAAAAGTTTTTTCTTAACATCCTCTATTTGCATTGGCATAATTAATCTATTTCAGTCACATAAAATATTCAGAAATATGATGAAAATACATCTTGATGTTGAATCATTCATTCCTCATATTCAGTATGGCTTCCAACTGGGCATAGCAGTGCAGGCAGCTTTACGTCTGGCCTGAAAAATGAAACACTGAAAATTAAACACTGTTTGCATATTCCTAGGCATTCAAAGTGCTTTTGACAGTGTTGATCTGGGTATACTAGTTCAAATCATTTCTAGGTTGAGTGGGCCCAGGCATTTGTGTATGTAGATTTTTAATTTTTTGAACAGTAGAACAATTTAGGCTAGACATATAGTATTTATTATTGCAATATGCTTACATATAGCATTATATTTGTTTAATATAATATGCAAATACATTTATATTCTGTAATATTTAACAAGACATATTGCAGAATAAGGAATAATATTACTTTGAGAATAATATCTTGTGCTATGTGCTTAACTTCCATAAAGGCCATAGAAGTTGAGACAAAAGTGATGCCTTGGATTTTGAGACAAATCTTACTTGCGAAAAGATACTGTCTTAAACCAATAGCATCAAACAACACTTAAGTAATAAACAAATTTGTAACTTATATAGATAGACCCCATGAAGACTATTAACAACATCACAAAGCCTACTAAACGGTAATTCTCCAACACTGTCCGATATATTTCTGGAAATGGGTAATAGTTTTTCTTAAATTAGAAAACGGTCTCCATGGCCATGTTACTCTTTATCTTATCAGTATATTTCACATCCAATCAATGTAGTTCAACAGACAATAAACAATAATTCAGAGATTCATCAATTTTGAATTTTTGTATTGACCAGAATACTCAAAGTTGTGGTTAGAATGTGGAAGATCAATATACGAAAGGAAAATACTATGGACGCATACAAGAAAGTTTACCTAAAAGATCTTGATATCATCGTATGCAAGACTCGAGACTTTATAACTATCATAAATATACTGCATTTTGCGCCACACCTTACTTGATTCGGCATCATTGCGTATAAAAACTGTTCTGTTCAAATTGTAATTCAATTTTCAAGTGACGCAACGCACTAAGTTCGTTTGTCAAAATTTTTTGATTGACAGACTACTCACTAGTGTTGGGCTGTTGGCCAATGGCTTACTGATAGAAAATAAGTGTGATTTAATGTCCCGCCCGTAAATACAAGATTTTTACAAGACAAACTTTCAAGCGTATCTATACATAAAAAATACAATTTAATGTAATGTGCTCATAGGCGTAATATTACGTCAATTAATGTGCTATGAAAATTAAGAGTTTACCTAAATAACATGTCATAAATTCCCAAAAAAATAAACAACGGACCTATATGTGCTATATTTTATAGCCAGTTTTGACTTTTGAGTAATTTGAGTTAACTAGTATTGAATAATAAATAAGTTATAGTAATCATGTCAAACTTTTAAATTACTCCTAGCAATGAACAAAGCTTCGTGTCTCGGTTCGCATAGACCCTTATCAGGACAATTGTATAAATACACAAATGTTGTGAAGGGTTGGCAACAAAGATGGTTTGCGGTTGATCCAGATACAGGAGTTTTGTCTTATTATTTATTTGATGGACCAGGAGATACGGTCCAACCAGGACAACCAGCTAGAGGAGAAGTAATTATCTCAATAAATTTTTGTTAATACGTTTTTACAGTTTCATCTATAATATTTAATTTCACATTGGTTTTGTTAATATCAATCTAATTTACAGGCACATTTAGCAGGTGCGGTCATATGTCCAAGTGATGAAGACTCTAAAACCTTCACCATAAACTGTGCTTCAGGAGATATGTTAAAACTCAGGGCAACTGATGCTAGGGCAAGACAAGAATGGGTGAATGGATTGAGGGCCATTGCAGAAGTACATACAAAGGTAAATAATATATATCCTATCTATCTAGAGATCCCAATGTACCTCTAGACATTAATCAAGTGTTCGCATTTTTAAAGTACATATAATATACGCATGAAATATGCATGAATTAACGTTTTTTGCATTTTTGTAAGTAAGAATATTTAAAATTAAGAGCATCAAGCTGGTTTACAGATGTCACTTTACATTAACAAAAATTGCAATTGATCTATGTAATTTATTAAAAAATAAAGTACAATATAAAGTCTTGAGTTAACATTAGAAGTATTTGTTTGTATTGTGTTTAATTTTCTACTCAACTATCCTAATTTATTTTATAAAATAACCATACAATAAAAAATTATTGCTGGAATTGGTACACCTGTTCAATCATGATGGTGTAACAATGTTAAATTCAACATTTATATATTAAAACAGGCAATGGGAGCCAATCCACCATTACAGCCTAGAGAACAGTTGGCTGTTCATGATGCTATGGCTTCAGCTAGACAGCAGCTTCAAACAACAGAATTAAGGTATTGAACATTGATTCCAGTTGCTGCTTATCATCAAAAATTTATAAAACAATACATTATGTTTATAATATTAGCAAGTTTTTTAAACAGTTATCAAGAATTTTTTTGTTTCAATGCTGTTATTTTCTAGTTAGTAAAGTTAATCTATTTATAAATCCTTTTTCAGTGATGCGGCTTTAGCTAGATGCATAGAATCACCAGACTCACCTTTTTCACACACAGACCCAGACTTATTATTGTTGAAGGTATTTTTGTTTAAGAAATCTTATTCTTAGTTAAACATAAACTGTCAATCTCACAATGGAAATTTATAAGACTATCAGACAATACACTTTATTTATTTTCAGGCAACTTCAGCTGCAAGTATGCAGTGTCTCCTTCAATGTTTAGGTATTTTACTACGACAGCAACAATATGCTACTGCAAAGAATTCCAATAATGACACTCATTAAAATTAGTTTTTTTATTTTACATTTAATAGTACCATGCAGGTGTAAGAACATGAGGTGTTTGAGGCCTATAAAGTAGCCATACACATTAATATCCATTATGAAATGTCTGTGGTGAAAGTTTAGCGAGAAGAATTTAGAGAAAGTTCATGGTTTTTAAAAAATAATCGTATTGGTTTCCCAAGAGTGTAATTGTAATATTTGATTGATTGCAGCAATTAAAAACATATCATTAAGAATACATGAAAATCAAGTAGCGACATTAGTATATTAATCAATAAACTGTTAGTTGCTGCAATGTCAAATAGTTTACTGGTCAATTGTTTTATTATTAAAAGCATATTTATTAGGAAAGTCATTTCTAGTCTTGCTTGATTGTAATAACTTAATTATTACTTTAAAGCTGTAAAAATTTACATATATATATCTACTATTATTAAAAATGTATTCAAATATTATATAAATTAAATTTGGGGTCATAAAAATTACTATATTATAAAACATTATGTTTAATATATACCTATTATCACACTAAGATAATATAATAAGAACTTAAATCTAGATTTATTTATTCTTATTTTCTATGTAATATTTTATGCAAAAAAATATAATATACTATAGAGATACATAAAACCTTTTCAAAGGTTATATGACTGGTGGATACAAAAACATGTGAATAAATAAATTCAATTTCTTAATTTTTATTTGGCATTACAAAGTCAGCGACCATGAAGAATACAACACTTAAATCCAATTAAGTTTTTTTTACATTTATTTTTAATTCTTCAAAATTAAGGACTATTTTTGAAGCAAAATGTGTGATCAGGAATTCAGAACGCTAAGAATTGATCCTCGTTATCCGTTTCAAAATCAAACTAGGTAAATTTTGTTTCTTTTTTAGTGGTACATTATTATACTCTAGTTTAAATTCAATTTACTATGTTGCCTTGATTGTTTTTCCATTAAGAACGAAAATATTATTTTAAATATCACTATATTACCAGGGCCTGCTATGATAATTACTGCGACTACCATCGTTGTAGACGCCTACTCGGTGATGTTGACGATTGCAAAATATTCAAGAAGTATTTTCAAACTATTTGTCCAAATTACTGGATTGAACATTGGGATGAACTGCGTGGAAAAGGTGCCTTTCCTGGACCGATTTAAAATCGAAAACTTTTGAGACCATATTTAATAAATAAATTTAACATTTTCTGTGTTTTACTGCAAGGATAATGCTCAAAAGGTCTTGTTACGTAAGGGAAATACCACAGGTACCGTAACACAAGTACTGATGGCTGGCTATTAAATATTGATAACCTAAATATTTTTGTAGATACGTAAACAAATACAAAGTACGTTTATCACACGGATTTTTAAAAAACCATCGTTTATTTAACTTTTTATTCTACGTTACAAGCAGAGCTAACAGGAATTAAAAATAAATAATTGGAACTAGGCAAATTAAATTCTTCCTGCGAAGGTTCCCTCAGAACGTTGTGTGTCCCACTTGTCCACCCATTCGTTGGGGCACAGAGATTTGTAAACCCGCTTAAAGTAATTGCAAGGTTCATACTTGTCTCCTCGCACCTTCTGGCACCGATGAAAGTCAACATAGCTTTGGTAGCAGTGCCTGAAATATTTTTTTATTGTTTTAAATGGTAAAAATAGTGTGAATATATAAGTCAATAATACTGACTGTTCTGGAGTTTTCGATTCCTAAAATTACAATATATACTCTCTACTTATTGAAAAAATATTAATTATTATTATAGTAAAAAAGGATAATTACATTCAGCATTACTATTACAGAACGAAAAATGTAGTTTACCTCGTCTGGTTCTGGTTAGGAAACCGCGGATCAAAAGGTGCGGTTTTGAGATCAGCGGCTGATTTGATACTTTCAGGCATTTTACTGTAATGATGAGAAAATTGTCAACTTTCTGACTGTTAGGACAAATGAAACACCGACAAGAAGATAACAGTCGCGAATGTTATAATTAAATATTATATTTAACAAATTATTGTGAAATTGCGTATTAATATTATATTTAAATTTATAGACTACAACTATTTGACAAGTGGTCTTGTCTTTCTCTCTTCTTCGCAAGACGTCTCACGATATTTTTTGACTTCCTGCATGTAAAGAGACCAAGCATCTTTAGGTGTATTGTCAATGGTTTGTTCGTCAATTGCTTTAGGTTTTTTAACCAAACCAGTCTTAAGAACTCTTCCTCCACGCCTTTTTCCAATAAATGGTAATATTGGTTTTTTAATTTCAGGTTTCTTTATTTCTTGTTTTGTTGTCTCTTTTTGAAGTTTCTTAAACATCTCTAAGAAACTTCCATCATTTTTTATAGGAATGGGAAGTGGTGTTTTATTAATCTTAGAATTAGAAGGCCCTTCTACAGAAACTAGGCTGGGAGGCGAAAGCAATTCGGCGAAATTAGGTCCCTCTACTTCAGGAGGATCACCATAACCAATATCATCAACTTTGGTTGTTTCAACAGCTCCAGGTGGAGGTTTAATTTCCTTTGGTGACTTAGCTCGCCCTTGATTATGTCTGTGTAACTTCCAGTAACGTTTCCTATCTGCAACAGTAAACTGTCCACGACGTTCGTCATCACTAGGCGTTTTAGTGCCACTTCTGCTACTAGAATGTGAACTACTTGATCTGGATTTCCTTGTATTGCTACTTGATCGATGCGTTCTTGAGCGATGTCTCGATTTGGAACGACTTTTTCTGTGACGTTCACGTGACGGACTCCTGCTGCTAGATTTTTCTCTTGGAATACTTTTACGTTTTGATCGTTTCTTGGAACGAGATCTAGAGGTTTTACGTGCATAAGAATCACTAGAAGAGGAGGACGAGTGGCGCCGTGACCTAGTACGCAAATGTTCTTTAGGAGTTAACGATCGAGAAGAACGTGACTTCGAACTTGAGTGGCTACGGGCATAACATCGAGGTGGGGTAACTGAACTTTCTTTTGGTCTATCAGAAATAAATGTACGGTCTCTATATTTGTTTCTTTTTGGTGTTGTCGCCTTATCATCATAACCTTTGCGTCTTTTAGAAGGTGTAACAGATCTTTTTTCCACTTTTACACGAGCAGGCGGTGATTTAACATTTCTTCGTGGTGGAGTTAAATTTCTAACCTGTTTACTTTTTATATTTTTTTCATTACTTAACCCTAATCTCATTTGTGGCTTGTTCAATGGCGACACAGTCCTGTTTCTTTCTTCCTTAACTTTTGGAGATTTTTTCTCTAATTTAGGTCCTGGAGATTTGCTTTGAGATCTTTCAATCTTGTATGTAGTATTCCACTTTTCCTTATTTACTCTATACCTTGGAGATATACTTCTTGACCGTCTTTGACTGCTTTCAGAACTGGAACCATGGAATGATTTAGATTTTCTCATTTTATCTGATGGTGTCATTGATCTATCATTTTTATGACTGTTCTGATAAGAATTCTTTGAAGTATCAGAGTCTGATGATGCAGACCTCCGCTTTCTCTGTACAGGTGACCTTGACTTAGATCTAGAGGAAGACCGACTTGGAGTATACTTTCGTTTAGAAGATCTGTTTTTAGACTTGTGTCTATCCTGGCTATATTCACACTTAGAGTATTCCCGGTCCCTTCTCTCATATGGGGAACCACTTCTGGATTTGGATTTAAACATTGATCTTCTATATGAATAGTTATGGTTCTCAAGTGTCGGCTGGTCAAGAGGTTTAATATACCCATAACCGCTTTGATACTGCCTGGAATAGGTAGACTGAGCATCATAGTAACTGTCTGCTCTTTGATAGTAAGAAGAAGATTCATAACTATAACCATATGGAGGGGCACCATATGACTGGTAATCGTAGTTGGAAGGATATTGAGTGTAGCTGACCCCAGTCCAAGGGTCTGTGGTGGGCATGGGCGCAGGCGGCGGCACAGCTGGCAGCGGGGCGTAGTCCCCTTCAGCGCCGGGAGGCCCGCCGTCCCAAGCACCTACCTCGTTGCGATACGAGGTCATTATACGAGTCTCTTCGCATAACCTGCGGCAGTTTGTAGGATACGCACACCTACAAACAGAACAACTTTTCGGTGTAGACAACAACTCGTACGTTCCGCGCTTGATTTCGCTCACGTATAAGATATTATTATCTTTCCTAGTACTTTTTGTGACGAAGTACAACAAATTACGTAAGACGTTGGTCAAAATACAATAATTAATTTTAATTGGCATGCATTCGAAAAAAACGAAAAGCAATATAATATATTACCTCTTAATATGCTCACCTTTTCGGTTATACTTTATTTTCCAATAATAATTCCAAATTAACTCAAGAAAAATGGCAGCAGACACATTCAATAATGGAAATCAGAGACAACGATCAATGACAAACTACCAAGCCACAGAAGAAGTAGTTGGAACACAAAATGCTAATGGTTATACAGTGGCTTAGAAGCAAGACTATAGATAACATTTCTGTATATAATAAATGTATTTTTTAAAGAAATGTATTTTGAATTAGAGGTAAGAGTATATTATTATTATTTATAGTATATATAATAAAAATGTATTACAAGTTTTTTAATAATTAAATTCCTTGTAAACAAAAAGTTATATTACCCTGTTATATATATAATTATTATTCTTATTATACCGTTGATCTTTTTTGTTACTTTTTATTAGGCCTCTCCTAAATGGGACGTCCCGCCACGCGATGGAAAGACGATCTCAGGAAGGTCGCGGGCAACCGCTAGATCCAGATCGCTCAAGATCGTAATAGGTGGGCGTCTTTAGGGGAGGCCTATGTCCCGCAGTGGACTTGATAGGATAATAAGGTGGGTCGGTAGAATGTATGGCGTTAAATATAACATGTTTCATTTCTTTCACCTACCAACCGCCCGAGCGAGAGAGATGACAGATCAAAAATGCCCGAGTAAGCGAGAATGGGTGACACTTATAAATGCAAACGCACACGTTTCGTGGTATACGACAAAAACAAAACAGCTGATTAACATTTGTGGCATTTTACGTTTAATTTTACTTAACTCATAGTAAATACTTATAAAAAATTATAACATTTATATATTTAATGCTGTCGGTCCTTTTTGAATAAAGTATGTAGGGAAGTTTATTTATTTAACTCTATAGCTTCAAACACAAAACAGTTATATTATACTTTATATTCGTTGCGTGTGTAACTATAGTTCATGAATGTATGAATGCACGGTAGCGGAATGTAAATAGCTAGTTACAGAAAAGTGAAAACACTAGTTCTAAAATAGGTACGCCAAACAAATAACTATTTTCGCTACGTTTCTCGAAAATCACGTATAACGTTCTAACGTCCCATGTCTACTCTCCATTCTCCATTATTGGAGGTTGGCAATTGGCATCAAGCTCAGCGTATCATCGTTTTATAAATCTGTTTGTTTGGCCTGTGTGTTTACAATTTGCATAGTTTAACTGTTGAATGTTTAACATATTATATTATGAAATTTGTTAAATATGTATTTATAAATGTTTAGTTGAGTACATATAGTACTGGACATAATATGAGTAAATGTAAAGTATCCGCAGAATGGAAGAAGAGGGTGAAATCGGAATACATGCGATTACGGCAGGCAAAGGTATAATAAGCTAATTACTTTTGACTCTTGATGATTCTTATCTCTCTATTGAAACAGCTTACGTTTTAACTGAATTATTATTTTTCAGCGCTTCAAACGTGCTGACGAAGTGAAAGTGGCGTGGGCGCGAAATTTAAGACTAATGTCTGAATCAGTTGAAATTAGCGAAACAGAACGATGTGAGCGCGGTCGGCGGCCTTACTGGCCGGAAGCTGGATCGAGTTCGAATCACGAGAGTCTTATGAAACGGGCTGAAGTCTCTTATACTGATGGTGTGAAGTAAATTATAATAATATTTTTCATATATTCAATTTAGTTTTATATATTTAATAAACACAATGAAGAAGTATTGTACAATACATTTATCATTACAACAAATTAATAACTTAATTGTTCAATATTTACTGTCTCATTTCTGCAAAAATTATATGAAAACCAGAAATTGTTAAGAAACGACCACTATTATTGACATTGGATGGTATACATGATTTAGTTTCAGCAAGATTAAATAGTAATAACAGAAAAACAACAATATTTTAAAATATATGTTCTAGATCATCATAGACAATCTTGTGTGCTCTTGATAATATAACATGGTGTATTCAATTTCGTTTCAGCATCGGGTGTGGTATTGACTCAACAGGTTCCAATCCACATAATAAATTCAGTTAACCCAATACCTACCATGTACACTTGGGCTCCAACACAAAAGAACTTCATGGTAGAGGATGAGACCGTTCTTCACAACATTCCCTATATGGGAGATGAAGTATTAGACCAAGATGGTACATTTATAGAGGAGCTGATTAAGAATTATGATGGCAAAGTTCATGGTAATAGATTGCAAATATATAATAATATAAACTAGGTTATTCACTAAGTAACAATATAATATAGTAAATAATAATACTGTAACAATATTATATAGTAATAATAATACACTAGGTAAGTCACTCAACCTGTGACAATGTTGCATATTTAAATAATTTTTAAGAAATAATAACAGAATCAAGCACACATTTGATTTATTTTTGTTTAAAGTTTGTTAAATGCTTCAATGTAAAAGCTTAAACATTCAAAACTGTTGGTCTTCTTGATAATGGAAAATGGTAAGTTAAAAACAACTACATAAATATGAGTATGCATTTTAAATCTGAGTTGGTTATTTTAAAAACTTTAGTTTTTTTTTAAATTATATATTTCTGTTATTTCAGGTGACAAAGAAGGTGGCTTCATAGATGACCAGCTTTTTGTAGACCTTGTGCATGCTCTAATGAGCTTCCAGACTAAGGAAGAAGTTGCTGAAGAGAGGTCACGGAGTGAATCTCGACATTCTAAAGAAGATAAAGATGTAATTTCTTTAGTATTTATGTACATGTAATAATATGTAATTCATCCATGTGGTTATTGGATCAGAATAGTGCCACTCTCAGTCTTCCTAATGGGATGTTGTAAAAGGCAACTAAAAGACACTTCACCAGAGGGTGGGCAGCAGTGCTTTTCTGAGTACAGGAGATGTTCTGTGATCACCAACCTGCCTGCCTAGGGTGGTGATTAAGGCAAAACACTCCCCATGCTTGGTATGTCTATATTCAGAAGTGGACTTAATAGGCTGATGATGAATAATATGTAATTTATTTAGTCTTTTCAGATTGTTGCTTAATAGTTCTCAATGAAATTTGTAGTGTAATATCAAATTCAAAAAATATGTATATAATAAATGTGGTCCATTAAACCATAAGACAAAACTAAATAAAATGTGACTTTTCACAGTCTATATGTTTAGCTGATCAGTTTATTTTTGATTAAAATGTTTACACCATTTTTTAATATCTGGAATTCAATTCAAAATTTCTCTATCAATTCTGTAATTCATAAACCAGAATGGGATAACCAAGCCTAGAAATAGATTCTTATTATTATTACTATTTTCAGAACGATGTAAAGGAAAAAGAGAAAGAAGACATGAAAGATGGTGAAAAGAAAATTATTCACGAGAAGCAATTTCCCATTTTTATAATATTTCAAGCTATCGGCTCACAATTCCCTGATAAGGGCACAGCTCAGGAGCTTCGAGAAAAGTATTAAATAAATATGTATAAAAATCATTACCTTACTATTAGAAAATTTTTAACTTGCAATTTTACTTAAAACTTTTAATTAAAGTCAATGAAAAAGAACATGGAAGTCATATATTTAAAATTCAATGTCTCATTTACATTCAGCCTCTATCGCTGCTCCTGGCGATGCTTAATATAATTCCCTTAATACTGCTGCGGTAGGCTCAACGGATATGTATCTTTACATACTGCCCTTCCTCTCACTTCGCTTACAAGGCCCGGCAATGGCAGACGTTGAAATTATTGTAGTGTCCGCGCTGTTTCTGTAAGCGGTACATAATTGTGTGCGTCCATTAAATAAATGAAAAAAAAGACGTATAAGGTGGTGGATGATATCAATCCATCGCAATAGAACTTTCTAAGTACCTACCAAACTACTTAAAAAATAATAATGCAGAAGAATTAAGCGATTGAGCAGAATGTAAACTAGTGCTGCCTACTTCCCTACTTACTTCAGCTAAATGTAAATGAGGCATAAAATGTACCAATTATAGACGTCTATTGGAAAATGACCTGGATTTTCATCACTATATTGTTGCAAAATCAAATTTCAGGTACATAGAGTTGACATCTCGAAGTGATCCGAACGCCCTACCACCTGAGTGCACTCCAAATATAGACGGACCTCTCGCAGAGTGCGTAGCTCGAGATCAGACTATGCACTCCTTCCATACACTCTTCTGCCGCCGCTGCTTCAAATACGACTGCTTTTTACATCGTAAGTATATTGCATACTTCCGAACGTAAGTAATATTATTGGCGTGTCCTTGTGTTAAAAATAACATTCTCTTTCACAATTTTATGATAAAAGTGAGGACTCATTGCCTTGACATCTTAAGGTCGATTTACATCAGATGAGGGAATGCTCATTCTTTCGTCGTAGTGCGTTTCCAAAGATTCTATGGAATATTCTAAGAATGCTCGCTCGCTCGATGTAAACGCGCTAGAGCGTGCGAACACTTTATTTGAACGTTCTTGTCTGTTCGGACGTGGTCGCTCCCCTTAGCGGTCTTATCAAAGCGTTCTTGTGTTCTAGCGAATGAGCAAATAACATTCGTTCGGATGATCTAAATGTCTATGTGCACGAATTCTAGTTCTTGGTTCTCATTTGTGCTTGTTCATATTTTGGTGTAAATGCTGAAAACGAGCTTTCAGCGAGCAAAGAATGCTCTTATTCTAGCTGTAACTCTTTGTTTTGGTGTAAGTCGACCTTTAGATAGCATTTAAACGGCTAATAAAAGTAACAGAATTAAAACAAATAAGTTTAGTTTTTGTCATTTAGAAGATTACGAATATCTTTTTCAATGTTTTGCAGGCCTTATTGATTGTAGGTGATATGATTTACTCATTTAATTATTGCATTACAAAATCAGTAATGCAACAATGAAAAGCGTATATGTTGCGATACTTGGACTATATTTCTTTTCTACATTATTTACACCTTAATGCTGGATTATGTTGACAAATTAAATGTAAAATCATGGTCTATTCACATTGAGAATAGCATTTATTTAAATCAATGGCATTCTTCAAACGCAGGCAGAAAGTCCTGGATATAATTTCTGGTGAATTATAAATAATATGTGCGCCTCCTATCCCACTAAAGAATAAGTAACTTTATGAAATGATTATTCATATTATAAAAAAAATAGTTTATTACAATTACGTTATTTTAAAATATTTTGTCAGAAAAAAAGCCTTAAAATTGCATGGTGATGTGTGATATATAGTATAAGTATTATAATATTATATTTCTTTTGTATGAAGGCCTTACGATATGTGTTTTTGTTTGGCTGACAGGAAGTCAGGCCACAGGTAAGGCCACCTAAGAAAGTATTTGTTTTGCCTTCCGTGTTAATTTTGCTCTCATGGTCATTTATGTATGATTTTATGTATTTTTTATAGAAAACTGAAGGTAATGGACAATTTATTTCTTAATGCATATATGAAAATGTTTATTTTCTATCATATCCATACTTATATTTTCGTTACCCTAGAACATTTGACTAGGTTGTATTTAAATATTTAAATTAATTATTAAAATGTAGGGTTGCAAGCGTGCCACCCGCGTCCTAATCTGTCGAAACGCCGTGGTCCCGATCTCAAGCCCTTCTCCGAGCCGTGTGGGTCTAACTGTTACATGCTCTTGGTAAATATTATTTTTGCTTAGATGTCTCTACCATATAATATCTATATAACAATAAGTATCAGGCATGTATAATTTCCGATTAGGCATTTCCTACAGATAAAATATATTATGTATATAAATTAACCTTTACATATCTAACAAATTCAGTTTTTAATACTCTGTCTGCAGGTAGGTCCCTTATATGATAAGAGAACATAGCCGTCCGTGGACAACCGTGTCTTAGTCCACGCTTTGGATGTGTTACCGGCTTTTTACGCCGAATAAGCAGCTTTATTTGAAGAGCCTCGAATATCCTTACTCATTCAACGAAACAGCATAAGACCGTTTCACATTGAGTATTTTTGCCAGCGGCACTTCTTAAATATCAAATATTACAAGATGATACAAAATAGTTCCAAATAAGACTTGACATGCGACTATAGACTGCATTAAAAACACATGAGATTATTGTGAATGAAATTATTTTTTAATTTCAAATCTAAATGTGTCTTTGTTTGTGTTATTGTCTCTGTTGTTACTGGTAGATAAAATAAAAAATATAAATATTGCCAGGACGGTATGCGAGAGAAATTAGCCCGTGAGAAAGCGTTGGGCGAAGCTGGTGATGTAGAGACGGAAGACAAAATTAAGACGTTAGATT
>DWCF01003863.1:0-18290 GCA_018230265.1 Delias oraia
AGACGGCAATAGATGGACATAGGAATCTCCCTTGGACTTCCATGAATACCTGTCGGAGGCGACCTGCATACATATATGAGATATATATATCTCATATATATATGATATATATATTATATAGATGTATTTCAAATATGAGAAATTTATTTAAAACTAAGTTCAAGGTTTTTTTATAGTATAGCGAACCACGGAGAGTGAGTGAGGAATTCGGAGGCCCTTAAAAGTGCCGTGTAAAAAGCTGGCAACACAACCAATGCGCGGACTGAGGCGCGGTTGTTCATGGTCGGTGATGTTCCTTATCATATTGGAGACCCACCTGCTCCGTTGTCCGCAATAGAATAAATAAAAATAAAAAATAAATTTTTAAAAAAACGCGGCCAAGATTTTTATAAATATGTATATAGATAAAACAATTAACGTATTTAACAAAGAAATAAAATCAATAAATCATCTGCAGGTACGAAGTGCCCTTCAATACAATAGATATTGATGAAATTCAAACAACAACGATCACCTTTGGAAAAGCATTTAATCAACTCGACAAGGGACTACCGCCGAATAAAATAGTTCCGGGATGTAAAGAGACCATTGATATAATCAAAGACAAGGTATTTCTTAAACTATTATTAAATTGAATCATATTTTATCAACGGGACAGCCAAGCTGAAGTATATATGGTGAGAGAGTAACACCGCCGCCCATGGACAACCGCGCCACAGGCCGCGCAATGGTTGTGTTGCCGGCTTTTTACGCTACTTGAGCAATTTTAAGGGCCTCCGACATCCTCACTTAGCGACACACAGTATACATACCGTTTCACGTTGAGTATTCTGTGATTCGGCATGGCTCTGCCACGGATTATGATTGGGACGTCTCGTTTCAGCTTCCGGTGATGTCTTATCTACGTAATCCAGCATTGAAGCCGCGACACTGGGTCCGTATTGAGGAGATTCTGCATACACGCTTCACACCAGACCTGGTGGTCACTCTTAAGGTGTTAGAGGATCTCGGTGCCTTCCAGCATGCTGAAGAACTGATGGAGGTTGCTGGACAAGCAAGTTCCGAGGCCGGTCTAGAGGCACTCTTGAAAAAGGTAAGCCGCTTAACTAATTCCATTTTAAATATTCTCGTGTTCTCAAGAATTATCTATCGCGGTCGAATACCGGCTCGGACAATTATAATTATTTAATTTTATTTATTATTTATATTTTACTAGGTCTCTAGAAGGGTTTGACAGTGGCCAGGCGAGTGTCTTAATATTGTCGCACCTGCGGGAAAACCAGGCTGGAGAACATTTGGGCAGGCTCTTCCGAAGTGATACAATGGGATCACTGGATACTCTGCATGAAATGGTAGTTGTACTTGAAACGGTGCTTCTACTGTGTTTCGCTGAGTGAGTGACAATATCGGAGACGCTTAAAACAGCCGTTTATGTGACGTAAAAAGCCGCCAACACAACCAATGCGCGGACTGTGGCGCGGTTTTCTATAAAAATACCATAAAATGAAACCTGCGACCTAGCAGGGGCTGGGAGTGTTCATGGCCACTAAAAAAAAAATTAATTGTCAACAGGTGGAAGAGATATGGGCGGCTTTGGAATTCCCCGTGCTTCTTCACAAGGACGCTCGCGATGTATTTGTCCTCGGCGGGTTAGAGGAGATTCAAGCGGCAGTTGACGAGAGCAACATCCACGTTAGCACAATTCTCAGCTCGAGGAGTTGCGGGCCCATCAAAAGCCGCGTTGAGGAATGGGCTAAGAATCTGGAACTCTTCTCAAGGACACTGGTCAGTTCCAATCATGTTGAATTTTTCTCCGTTCTTATATGGACTGATAGTTATATGATATATTTATTTATATAACCATTTATTTCAATTTTCAACATTATAGCGGGAAATTAGAGAGATCAGTTTAAGGGACCAGACGGTATCTCACCGCTATGAAACTGGAGACAAAAACCGTCAATTTTTTTAAATGGTTTTTTTGATATTTTCCTCACGAGAAGTTCGGTTCACAGATTAGTGTTGGTTAGTGTAATTGGACTATGTATACAATATGGTTTACAGGAAGAGTGGTACGCTTGCCAGCAAACTTGGATATATCTGGAAGTGATTTTCTCAGCACCAGATATCCAACGGCAGTTGCCGAACGAAACTCGACTGTTTACGATTGTGGACAAATCGTGGAAGGATATTATGAGGAAGTTGGCAAAGGTGTTTATTTTTTATTGTATTTTATTAACGTCTAAATTATAAGCTCCAGTATTGTTCAAAGCATCATCTTTATAGTATTTAGTGTAACGTATATATTTGTTTATGAAAATAGGGAGAGTGACTTTCACTTGTCACTTTTAGTGTAAGGTACGCTCTTTTTGAAGATACCCAAGACGTATTGGTTTGGAAATATCTTTATTAAATATTTATCTCTCTATCAATATAAGATTAAAATGAAAACACCTAGAAATGCCTATCCACTTTCTATAAATAAGCTATAGGCCAGCTATCACCAACCTATTTCAGCCACGAACCTCTAGGAACTTAAGGGTATTTTTCACGGACCCCTTAGTAAAAAACCCAAAAAAAACCAAACCAGATTAGGTATTTATTTTAGTTATTATTAGCTTTCATGTCCAGAGATAACACCGCGGACCCCCATCCGTATACTTGCGGACAGCTGGGTGTCCGCGGACCACAGTTTGGGATACACCGCTATAGAGTATAGACCAGACATATTGCTACGAAGAAGCCTACAATTTCACAGGTACCACTAGCAATGCCAGCAGCGACGCAGCCGAAGCTGTACGAAGAGTTTGTTCGTAACAATGAAATGCTCGATCAGATAATGAAGTGTCTCGAAGCGTATTTAGAAACGAAGCGAGTCGCCTTCCCGCGATTCTTTTTCCTGTCCAATGATGAGCTATTGGAAATCTTAGCACAGGTACAAAAGCGAGCTTTGAGTGTTATTTGTTCCACGCTGAACATTCTGTGAGCCAGTACTGTTATTTTGGACTAGCATATGTTTGAGCATAGCTCTCCCACGGGTGAAAACTACTTATGTACAAGTGTATGACTAATTCACAGACCAGAAATCCACACGCCGTACAGCCTCACCTACGCAAATGCTTCGACGCAATCGCGAAACTTGAGTTTGGTGTGAAATTACCAGAGAGCGAGATGGAAATATTAGAGGACGGCACTCTGGTCGAAAGAGAGATGTCGTTTAACGCAAGGGACGCGCTGCAGGCCAAGTTGGCCAAAACTGCCAAGCCTGAAGATTTGACGACGGACATAATTGCCATGCTGTCACCGGAGGGAGAAAGAATTAATTTAGGCAAAGTATGAACACATCTAAGAACACACACCTTTACACGTGTAAGAAATGTGTTTTTAAAAGAAAAATGAAAGATGTGGTGTCGTGGGACACCAGGTAGGAACGAAGTTCCTTCGGCTAATAATCGACACAATTTACAAAAAAAATAGTGGTCAATTGATTTTTCTCTTAAATTTTGTTTATTCGTTTTTATTTAAATACATGAAAGTAATTAGGAAATTCAGCATTTTAGGAAATAAAAAATTGCGTAATTCAAATTATCAATTAAATTAACAAAATACGTTCTTTATTTTTATTTGACAACATAAATTTACAAAGAAATAGAAATAATTACAAAAAAAAGAAGGGGAAAGAGTAAGGTATAATACACTACTCGCTTGTGTATACGACTGTTGCGCCTGCGTTCTTATCATTTAACGGTTTTATTCCACGGACTTTTCCTTACGGTTTTACTATCAAATTTTGTTCACTTCGGTCGCGCAGCAAAATCTCTATCTCCTCCTAGCCTGCCTTCGGAAGGGACTTTGTTCCAAAAAAGCGAGATTTTTTTATAGCATCGGACTGTCACTGTCGCCAATATACAGCAACTCCGAAGTTTGGTCTAAGAGCTAGTGAAACCTAGGAGAATTTGTACATTTATGATTTATTGTATGCTAAAGATAATAATCGTGACCTGACAGGCGTCAGGCCTGCTCGTCATCAGCCCCTATATTTTACAAAATGTACTCTGAAGATTCGATAGCTCCCAGTTTAATTGTTTTATTCCATAGGGGATAACGGAGCAGGTGAGTCTCCTATGTGGTAAGAGTACTCTGCCGCCCGTGAACGACCACGCCACATTTCGTGCACGGTTTTGTTGCTTTTCACGCCGCTTAAGGGCCTCCGATATCATTACTCACTCTGGGAAACACAGTACAAATACACACACACACACACACGATTCACGCTGAGTATTCTGTGAGCCCGTGGAGCCGGCCCATTAGTGTATCGGCCATGGGTGAAAATTAACTTAATTCGCACTTAAGCGGCATACAAACCTCAGTGAGTCTTTGATATTGATTGCAGGGCCTCAAAGCTCGCGGTAACGTAGAGGATTGGCTGGGTAAAGTTGAGGAAGCAATGTTTGCATCAGTTAAAAGGTCTATGAAATTTGCACTGAAGGACTACCTAATGCGGCCCAGAGTCGAATGGGTTGCGTTACACCCTAATCAGGTAAAACACTAAACGCTAACTAAACGCTAATACACATTAAACTATTTAATTGTATAGATTATACAATATGTATTCTCTATAAGGAATAACTTTTTATAGAGACAGAAGAGAACCAGCACCTAGGTTAAGTGTTAATAAATACTCGCTCAACGAAACAGTACAAGAAAATTTTCCCGCTGGTATGCTGTGAGCTTAGTGAGCTTACTTTACCTTTAAAAAAGATAAGTCAGTTGACATCATAAAGAGAAAACGGCTTCTTTTGCATACCGTACTTAAGCCACCTAAACTAAGTTGTGAATAAATTTTTCACATTAACCACGCGGTTGAAAAATTAATAGTGAGAGATTCGAGAGCCTCGTAGCTTAATGGTTTTAAAAGTGTAACAAGTTCGAATCCCGGTCCAGACAATTATAACTTAATGTATAATTTAATTAATTAATATGTAGAAGGGCTTGACAGTGGCCGGGAGAGTTAATACTCTGGGTGTGCACCCTTCTCGTCCGAAGTGATACCACAGCAGAGTGCGTGAGGATCTTGGAGGCCTTAAAAAGTGCCGGTGTAAAAAGCCGGCAACATAACTAAAGCGTGGACTGTGGTGCGGTTAGTGATGGGCTGCGGTGTTCTGTTACAGATAGGAGACCCAACTGCTCCATTGTCCGCTACAAAAAAATGTCTTTATGTAAAATATCTTACGATGAGTAAATATAATATGAATTTTAATTTGAGAGTAGTACTAATTATTAGATTCTGGTTGCAGGTTGTCCTAACAGTTTCTCAGACAATGTGGGCGCGCGGCATTCACGAGATATTCGACTTGGACGTACCGCTTCGTATAGACACGGCCTTGATGGCCTACGAGACGAAGTGCATTGCCGATCTGAATGACCTGGCTGCGCTGACTCGTCAAAATCTCACATCGCTGTTCAGAAAGGTGCTCTGCGCGCTAATCACGGTGGACGTTCACGCGAGAGACACCATTACCCATATGGTGGAAAAGCATGTGCAGAGATCGTTAGTATTTATTGAAACTAATAATATTATTGCACAATCCCTGTTTTGACAGATTTTATTTTCTTTTTTATGTAGTGGACAATGCTGTAGCCGGTCCCCTACCGCCTTGATGGTAATAGATCACCGCCACCTCTGGACAACCGCGTCACAATTTGCGCTTTGATTTGTTGACATATATTTGTCCTTTAAGCTCTAAGTAGTGCAACACAGTGCCTATGATAATTCTTGATATTCTGTCAGCCTATTGTATGACTCTGGACGAGCCGGCCCAAGTTGTGCCTTAGTATGGCTCTCAAGCCCTTCCAAAGATCGAAGTTTTTTTATGGTATAGTATACATGGAGCAGATAGTATATATCTATATCGTAAGATAACACCGCCGCCCATGGACAACAACGCCATAGTCCGCGCGTTGGTTGTATTGCTGCCTTTTTAGACCGCTTAAATGTTATTTTAAGGCCCTGCGATATCCTCACTCAGCGAAACACAGTAGATGTACCGTCTCAAGTACACCTACCATTTCCCTCTGAGTATTCTGTAATAAATTACAAGTATACATTTTATTATTAGCAGAGAGAGATCTCATTACCCATGACATTACAGTGGTTACCCGTTCAACTACGGGTCTTGTCTGTATGAAGCTCATTCAATTTTTGATTTTAGTCATGACTTTGAGTGGCTGAAAATGATCCGTTACTATTGGGAAGATGATATTGATAATTGTGTTGCACGGATGTCTAGCGCCCTTTATATCTATGGCCATGAATATTTAGGTGCTGGAGGTAAGTACATGAACGTTATAGCTGTTTATATAACAGAATACTCGGCGTGAAATAGTAGTCGCAATTGAAACGGTGCCACTACTATATTTCGCTGACTGAGTATGGATATCGGACGCCTATAATTCCGCTTAAGTGGCGTAAAAGGCTTGCAACACAATGCGCGGACTATGGCGTGGTTGTCCACGTGTGGCGGTGTTCTCTTACCATATAGGAAACCTACTTGCTCCGTTGTCTACTGTACTATAAAAATATATGCGTCTGATATGTGAAACAACACTTGAACTGAAATATCACTTGACATAGCAAATGTATAAAATTGATTATCTTCATTTGCAATATACACAATTCAGCATTTCTAAATCAAATTCAGACTAACTGTTTAGTTAACTATTCTTAGAATCGCCGTAATGAAACTCAATGGCGCAGTTGTGAACATTACTGAGAGTGCAAATAAATTAAACGACTACAATTTTACTTTTGCATTTTTTTCAATGAATGTTAAAAGTTTAAAGTTTTTTTCATTCCAATTACACAGTTCTGACTATTTGTTTCATTGATTCAAAAGATGTCCATTTGGCGACTAATTAAGGGTGTACCTATCCTAGGCCAGCAACGTAGCCGCGATGCTGCAAGGGCTCGGTGTGTCCATGCCTGCTGCTGTTTCGCCACCACTTCCATGAATAAAAAATGTATAAATCATATTGAGACCGGTGAAGCCGGTGTGTATTAGTTATTCGTTGGCCGTCAGTAAAATTAACATTTCTTCCAGGTGTGCTCGTCATAACTCCGCTGACGGATAGATGTTACCTCTGCTTGATGGGAGCCTTACAGCTGGACTTGGGCGGGGCACCGGCTGGTCCAGCCGGGACTGGCAAGACTGAAACAACTAAGGACTTGGCTAAGGCCCTGGCCATACAGTGTGTTGTCTTTAACTGTTCGGAAGGCATGGATTTTGAAGCTCACGTTCTTACTATAAAAAATAATAACACTTCTTCAATTCTTTCTTCGATCTAACATTTCACCAGTAGAAGAGCCATGATGAAGCATATGCGCTGGCGCACTAATTAGGCCGACTTATCTGAAGTGATACCACGGCCTCACAGGATACTCAGCGTTACATGTTACTTCTACTATGTTTCGCTGAATGAGTGAGGATATAGGAGGCCCTTAAAAAATGCTGTTTACCTTAAAACCCGGCAACACAACCAATGGGTGGACTATAGCGCGGGTGTCTATGAGCGTCGGTGTACTCTTACCATATAGGAGACCCACCATACCATATAATAATACCATAATATAAAGTTGAGAACACCAATACAAAATATTACACTATACATAATAATAAATTGAAATCTTTTCAAGGAAATAACATTGTTTGAACTCATAAGTTTAAGTATTTTAATTAATTTTTAGGTCTTGATTATAAGATGATGGGGAGATTCTTCTCGGGTCTAGCAACATCAGGCGCTTGGTGTTGCTTTGATGAGTTTAATAGGATCGATATCGAAGTGCTGTCTGTTATCGCACAGCAATTGATTACAATCAGAAATGCCAAAGTCGCTAAGCAATCAAGGTACCTTGCAAGAATACAAAAAATAAATACTAGGATTTATTAAATACGTAATTCATTTCAAGAAAGTTGTATAGTAAGTAAGTTAAGTAAATTGCCTACCTATACAACATATAAGTTAAGTCTGCCACACAATTATGTATTATAAAAACAAATTTTACTAAACAAATATAAATTTTATATTAATCTCGGCGGGCGAGTGTCTTAATACTGTCACACCCGTGTGAGAGCCATGCTAAAGCATATGCATGACGCATTAGTTGGCCGATTCATCCGAACTTTTGCCACGGGCTCTCAGAATACTCAACGTGAAATGTTAGTTGTACTTGTGGTACTTCTATTTTGCTTCGCGGAGTGAATGAGGATGTCAGAGACCCTTAAAAAATGCGGCGTATAAAGTAGGCAATACAACCAATGCGCAAACCATGACCATGACGAAACCCAACTACTACGTTGTCCGCTATACTATAAAAATATTAAAAAAATAAAAAGATTATGACGTTGTTTTATTAACGTAAGGAAATGCATTGGCAGGTTGTCCTTACATTAAGTGAGTGGCCTTCGTTCTTCTAAATAAAGAAATCGATTAAGGCTCTATTAAATAGTGCATTGAATCGACAGGTTTATGTTCGAGGGTAGAGAAATTAAATTGGTCCGGACCTGTGCGGCCTTTATCACAATGAATCCGGGATACGCTGGACGAACGGAGTTGCCGGACAATTTAAAAGCGCTATTCAGACCCATATCAATGATGGTGCCAGACTACGGTAAGCTTTATGTGGTATTGTGATTTTTAATTCATCTGCAATATTCCTTTAAATAGTTACTTAAAGATCGCTAATGACGGTTCAGGTGCCTCAGGAAAATGTTGAAGAATCTCGCCACTTTTCAATGTTATATCTGCGGTATTTTATATTGATAGTCAATTTTAAAATATCACGGCAAAATATGTTCGTTAAAAATCGAGGCGTTTTCGTAATTATATAACTGTCAATATTGCAACATGCACCACATTCGGTCCGCTGTGAAACTATTTTTAAGTCGAGAAATTAATATTTCGACGCTCCTTTCGGCTGCCCGGAGCGGTGGGTCGCGTTGGATTGACCCCCTGTATCAGAATCGGATCTATGTACGTCATAATCAATTTATAAACGACGAATCGAATATTAGAAATATCCTTTATATATTCTTATAACTAAGAAATTTTGGAAGTTGGAGTTGTTTTTCAAAATGGTCACTATATCTTGAATTACATCACTTTTACGTTTTTAAAATTGATAACGGAATAAATATAAATTTTTTATTATCTTTAGAAATACCAAATCTTTCTATGAATTATCATCATAAATTATGTAGTCTATAAGAGGTGTTAAGATACATCGTAATTTTCTTAGGTATAGCAGGAATGAAACAAGCAGGTTTTTTCTATAAAATATGACCGACTCCCATGGACAGCCGCGCCACAACCCACGCTTTGATTGACAGATTTTAACGGCACTTGAGCCATATAATTTTACAGGCTTCCGATGTAATCACTCGCTCAGCGAAACACAATATAAAATTTTACGCTGATATTCTGTGAGCCCTTGGTATCTTTTCTTAGGATTACTTATACTTAGATTGATAAAAATATGACCATCACATGATGAAAGTGTCTTACCCTTAATAGAGTCATTGAATACATTCTTTGTAATAAAATTTAAGTTAGTTCTTAGTTGTTACTAATTATTGGCAAAGCAGGTAGTTAAACCAATGGCCATTTTAAAATGTGTTCTCTGAAGTTTGTCTTTTTTTGTATGAGTATGGGGCGTCACCAATTTTTAAAAAAATAATCTTTATTAATATAATATAATATAATATAATAAAAATAAAATAATAGTGTATATTATTAGATTCTACGATTTTATAAACATGGTTTTATAATGTTTATTAGAAGAAACCCCTTTTAAATCTAGTAACGACTGCATGCTTCGTGTGCATTGCAGTTTTTACCTTTATAATAATTAATTATTTTCGACGGTAGTTATAAAGATTGTGGTAATTTACAAAAAGTAGCAGGAACTTTTGCCAACAAAGTTGCGAAAAGAGGGTAGCGGTCGAGCTCAGGTCGACGACGGCCGCCGATGTCGCGCGGATTCTCGTCCTATCAATAAGAACACAGTCTAAAATCGTAAACGCATTTCGCAAACACTTTGTCCGGTTGCAACGAAGCTTCACCCCTTGTAATGGGGCATACAGCCGAGAGTTGGGCCTTTCCCGTTTGGTTATTATTGGTAGTAATTATTGTATACGTTGTTATGTATAAATATCATTAAATAAATAAAAAAGTTATAAAATAAACGATGATAAATAACTGAAAATATATTCATAAATTCTAGTTAAGAACCATTGCTACGTACGTATTTATATACGAAAATACGGAGGCAATTGAAGAGGATTACCTCCGTATTATTTTCAGATTACCTCCTAGGTCCTCTGTCGATGGAAACCCCCAGCCCCTACTGTACGGCAGGTGTACGTTGTTGTATAGATACGGTCTTGTTTGGAAGTCTCCAATTCGTTTTGCTTTATAATAAATAATTAAATAAAAAGGTGAAACGATATTCCATATTGTTTATTTGTAGAGCAGTAATTTGGATTAAATGAAAATGTTGCAGCATTGATTGCCGAAGTGATTCTATACTCGGAAGGGTTTGAATCGTCAAAAGGCCTGGCGAAGAAAATGGTTCAGATGTATAAGTTATCTAGTGAGCAGCTTTCGAAGCAGGACCATTATGATTTCGGCATGAGAGCTGTGAAAAGTGTACTTGTATGTGTATTTTATTTTTTTATTCTATAGCGGACAATGATGCCGGTGGGCGGTGTTCTTCACACCGCCGCCTATGGACAACCGCGCCACAGTGTTTGTGTTGCCGGCTTTTTACACTTAAGCAGTATTTCAAGGGCCTCTGATATTCTCACTCACTCGATCCTGATTTAAGACAAGCTGGCCCAATTAGTGAGTTAGCATTTACTTCAGCTTGACTCTCCATCGCGCAAAATATACAGATAATATTTTTAAATAAGAAAGCTAAATTTTTAAGTTTCTAAAGTCTTAAATGTAAGTTTGAGACATATAAAAATATGAATCGTTCAAGGTAATGGCCGGCGCGCTGAAACGAGCCAGTCCTGACCAACACGAAGAGATGACCTTGCTGTGCGCTCTCAATGACAGCAACCTGCCAAAGTTCCTCGCAGCAGACGCGATCCTTTTTGCTGGAATTTTGTCCGATCTCTTCCCGGGTGTCGATCTACCCATTCGCGACTATGGCGTTATGGAAGAAGTTATAAGTGAGATGTATTTTTTGCAATTCCACCAGTTACCCCTTTGATGTGAATTTAGAATAAATTAAGCCACGGCCCTCGCTCAAATTTTGCTGACTAGTCAAGCCTTACAAAGTTTCTCGTGTTTGTGTTGTGGTATATAAGACTTTCAAAGTATACTGGGTTAATATTACTTTAGTTTTGCCATAAATTATTAAGGTTTATTATTTATGATTATTATTATTATGTACTAATATCGTAAATAAAACTAGGCCCTTTTGAGAGATCTTTTGGCTTAACGGTGTTAAAATTGTGTCATGAAACGACGGGTATCAGGTTCGATTCCCGCTCCGGACAGTTATAATTTAATTTATAATTTATTCGGTCTCTGGAAGGGCTTGATAGTGGCCGGGCGAGTGTCTTAATATTATTGCAACCATAGGAGAGCCATGCTGAAGCATTATGCTACGCACTAGTTGGCACGGCTGTTTCGAAGTAATGCCACGGGCTCACAGAATACAAAGCGTGAAACGGTACTTGTACTGTGTTTTGCAAAGTGATTGAGGATATTGGAGGTCTATAAAAGTGTTGCTTAAGCACAACGACGCACCTGCTTCATTGTCCGCTAGAGAATAAAATAAATAGGGGTTGGCCGTTGAAAAGTGATAGTTCAGCATTGTATGTAATGTTCAATGTTATTCATAAAATTGTACAAAAAAAATTGGGTTTACATTTAGGGTTATGAAAAATGTGTTTATCGATTCCTAGTTTTTTATATTTAATAATGAGCAACTGAACAAGTGGGTTTTCTTAATTGTAAGAGATTATCGCTACCCATGGACAACCTCGCCACAATCCGCATTTATGTTCTGTTGGGTGCTTTTTTTAAGCCGCAATGGCGGTATAATTTGAAGGTATTAAATAAAAGTATTTTACATTACAAATATACATGAAATATAGCTTATATAAGTTATGTTTGATACCAAATGAAGCCGTTGCTAGCCTGAAAAGCAAACTAGCCGATAAGTTTGATGTTGAATAGAGTCAAAGGAAAGTGGCTAAAACATGGTATTAAATCCTCTGCGAATACGTTGCATAGTCAAACTTTGTAGTCGGACAGCTTCGGGATATATTTGGCAACATTAACTTATTTAAAGCCGTAAATGTTATTGGTACAATTTCATGATATACTAATAAATATTACACATTTATCGAGATATTTTGGATTTTTTTCCATTTATTTTATATACTTTAAATATTTTCCTGACATATCTATATTTGCCGATAGACACAGCCCTCTTTCACAATTTTCTACTCCATTTTTTGTTTTTTGTATATTGAGGTAGGTGGATTTAACGGTGAAAAATAATCACCGCCCATGGCCAACCACACCAATGTTTCATTTTTTTTTTAGGTTAATTTTGATTTTGTTACTTTTTTCGCAGTATTGTTTTTTATGCCGCTTCTGCGGTATATCTTAGTAATTTTCTGGTAAGCTATCACTCAGTGAAACATAGTACAAGACCTTTTTTACGCATTACACAAGGCCTATTAAACATAGAAAAAAAATTGTAAGTTTTTTAGACTTACGTGAAATTAAACCCCTCAAGGGAAGCAAAAAGCCGACAACACAACCAAAGCGCGGATTGAAGCACAGTTGTCCACTAAAAAATAAAAAACGGCAGGGGATCAAATCTCTTACCCATGACGACGTCACGGTAGCTTACAAGAGCGCTTTCACACGACGCTCTTTAAGGCATGTGTTTAGCTTATAATTTGAAACGAGTCTTGAAACAGGTTCTATATATTTTCAGAGATAATTTTACTCGAACGCAAGCTTCAAATTGAGACGTGTCAGATTAAGAAGGTGATACAGTTGCATGAAACGATGATAGTCAGATGGGGTGTGATGTTAGTGGGGCCGACAGGTGGCGGCAAGACTACTGTTCTCCATGTAAGCAAAATTTCTTGGTATTTTAATACACACTTGATCAATACAGTCACATGCAACGAGTGATTTTATATAAATTAATATATATTATATATAAGGAATTAATATATATTATATATAAGGAATTAATATCGTGAAGCAAAAGAAGTGAAGCTTATATCCTATAATATTGTTATAATATCGTGTAGAATTGGATTAAGCATGTAGATTAAATGAAAAATTTACTTGTAAAATAATTTAAAATATTTGCAGCATTGGTTTCTATATACTATTCTGTATGAGATAGATGTGCGTAATTTAATTATATTATATTATATACTAAAGACTAGACACTTCTTATATTAAAAATAAAATTGAATTATTTTCATTGAAGATAAAGAAATTCAAATTTATAATATATCTCTACAATTTGTAAACTACATTAAGTATTTAATTAACATAAGTTTTTATCACTTTCTCGCCATTACGTTGCCATCAAAACAATATGACATTTTGTTCATAGTTCATAGTCAGTGACAGTTCTAAGCATGGCCAAGGTCAGATTAAGATTTTGAGAGCCTCGTAGCTTAATGGTTTTAAAAGTGTACCACGAAGCGAGAGGTATCGGCTATGAATGCCGGTCCAGACAATAATAAATTATAATTTAATTTATAATTTATTCGGTCTTTGGAAGGGCTTGACAGTAGCCGGGCGAGTGTCTTAAACTCTCGCACCCGTGCGAGAGCAATGCTGAAGCATATGTGGACGCATTAATTTGGCCGGCTCGTACGAAGTGAAACCACGGGTTCATAGAATCATCATCATCATCATCAGCCTATTCAAGTCCACTGCTGGACATAGGCCTACTATAACAATAATAAATTATATATTGGTTCATAGAATACTCAACGTGAAACGGTACTTGTACTGTTTCGCAGAGTGAGTGAGGATATCGTAGGCTCTGAAAAAAGAGTGCCGCTTAAGCGACGTAAAAAGCCAAACACGACCAATGCGCGGACTGTGGTTGCGGCGGTGTTCTCTTGCCATATTGGAAACCCACCTGCTCCGGTGTCCGCTATATTACACAAAAAAAGAAGTAGTAATATAAAGATATTTATTAGTAAATACTTATATATAATAACTAGTTTGACACAATTATAATATTCGTCCCTCAAAAAACGGCAAAAATTTCGTGTCTCATTATGTGAACGATAGCGTATTCGCTGCGCGAAAGAGGTTGCATGATCTTCTTTTAATTAAATTACATATTTACAGGTGTTAGGCGATACATACACGAGGCTTTATGAGCGCGGTGAAGTCAGCACGACGAATCAGATTGTTCATAAGTACATAATGAATCCAAAGAGTTTGAACATCGGTGAGCTTTATGGCGAAGTGAATTTGCAAACGTTGGAATGGCATGACGGGATATTACCACTGTCCCTTCGCACCGCCGTTCAGGCGAGTACAAATAGGTGAAGCGTATGCTTCATTCGTTTTGTCCAAATGTTACGATATGCGGTATCAACAAATATATTTTAATTGCTCAATACGATCCAGTAAATGTTAAGTGAATTCGACCAAAGTGAGTATAATTATGTGGTATACATTCAATTGTTCGGATTCTATTATTTTATTGCAACCACATCAAAGATATTATGAAATTCAATAAGTACAGTAACAAAATAATTAATTTATATATGTACAACTAGGGTGGTCTAGCTTCGCAATTAATTTATACAAGAAAAGATTTTCACGAATTTTTTGTGTGGAGGTAGTTGACATTGTAGATTAATATAGCAATTAATGTCTAATAGTAATGTTTAATGTATCAAATTGTTGAGTATGATAGATCCAAATATTGCTGAGGGTTCATAATTGGAGCCGTAAGGAAGCGCTCTCGGCAGGATGACGTACGCCGGTCCATTAGTATGATATAAATGACAATTACGATGGACAGATTATTAACTATTGCAGAATGAATTATGAAATTAGCAAAAACTTTATACAAAATGATATTTTTAATGATAGACTCTTTGTTATATATAAAATAGAAATATGAGTTTTTACATATAATTTTCTTATAACAAAAATAAAATAAATATTCATAAATTTCAACTTTTGGAAATTGAAATGATAAACGTCTTTTTATTTGGTTTACTTTTTATATGGATGGATGACGATTTGTTTCATCATTTAATAAAAAGATCATAATATTACAACGCTTGCTCAGTGAACTCATCGTGGGTTATTTTAGTAATTTTTTATCGGCTGTTAAAGTTAAAGTTTAAATTAAAGTTGTAAATTATTATTTTTTTAATTTTAGTAAAGTCTAAAATTTAAAAAAATGAATACGTATGTTTGAAGCGCTAGCAACGCACTCGCGATTTTAAAAATGTGTGTTTTTAATTAGTGTGAAGATACAGATCACCAATGGTTAATATGTGATGGTCCAGTGGATGCTGTCTGGATAGAGAACATGAATACAGTGTTGGATGACAATAAGATGTTGTGCTTGTCAAACTCGGAGCGAATTAAACTCACGCCTTATGTGCACATGGTTTTCGAGGTCAGTACAATTGTCTAGAACTATACAGAGTGTCCCCAAACTAAAGGATAATCGTGTAGCGGGAGAGAAGCCAAATTATATCAGTTCTGGAAATAAAAAGAAAAATTTCCATGTCATTTAGTTAAGAGATAATAGACATTTTTTCAAAAAGAAATAAAAAAACCAATATAATAATGTAATATTAAATATCGGTGCTATTTAGTGGCTTCCAACTCCATATTTTCTCTACCATGACTTTTATTTTGTCTCCCCACCTCCAAGTCAGTCTCTATTCTTTTTTATATTCCTTGGACACCAAATGTTCATAAATTACACATAACAGGCAAGCTTTGTTTTCTTTGTAAAGGATGCTAAATAAACTATTATTAAATCTATATCTTAACAAAAATAGTTATTTTTATTAGGTGGCCGATCTGGCCCAGGCGTCACCAGCTACCGTCTCCCGATGTGGTATGGTCTACATTGACCCTGGTGAACTGGGTTATTTGCCGTACGTTAGGTCATGGCTAAACGACGGCATAGATAAAAACCTCTTTAATGTCGAAAACTCTGAATTCCTATATGAGCTTTTTAAAATGTTAGAGGTTGGTGTCACGCATGTCAACACTAAATGCAGTGTTGGAATTAAACAGGTAAGATTATTATTCATATTTAACGGAAGTTAGCCGTACACAATTAATATAAAAATGCCTGCATCTCTGTGAAGAAGCGAAGAACCTAATAATCCTTTGCTTTAAGTTCCCTTTGAGTGATGGAACATCTTTTAATATAAACTTATTTACGTTATTAAAATTTTGTTTTGACAAAAATAATACTGAAAGCTTTGTTGTAATACACTTTGTAATCTATTGTATTATTACAAATGTTCATGGAACATTATAAAGACTGAACAATGGATTGTATACAGAATAAATTAAATGTTCATATTTAGAAATGTTTTTATCATGCACGCTTAGAAAACCAATTAAATCAATTTTGTGTGATGTTTGTGTTTGATAGTAGCGCGTCGGCTCACAAATTAAACGTGTCGATATCTCGTTTGAAAATCATGAATGTATGGTCCGTTTGTACTTCATTGTTGGCATTTTTCACATATATTTTATCATTCATTAAAAGCAGAAGTGATGACGAATAGTAGTTATTTACTAAGGAAAGAAAAATATTACTAATAGTGGGTCAATATGAGAAAGCTATAGGTAACATATTGATCGAATGGAAAACTTTGTTTTTTTATTCTATAGCGGAAAACAGAACAGGTGGATCTCCACATCTGAACAACCATGCTACAGTCCGCGCATTGGTTGTGTTGTCGGCTTTTGACGCCGCTTAAGCGGCATAATTTCAAGAGCCTCTAATATCTTCACTGACTCAGCAAAATAATACAAATACCGTTTCACGCTGAGTATTCTGTGAGCTCGTGGTTTCACTTTAGTCGCGCCGACCCAATAAATGTATCCGCATATGCTTCAGCATACCTCTCTCACTGGTGCGACAGTATTAAAACATCGTCCGGCCACTGTAAAATCCTTGCAAAGATTGAATAAATTTAAATTAAGTTATAATTTTCTGCATCGGGATTCAAACCTTGCTTCATTTCGATCTCATCTCGATACACTTTTAAAACCACTGTTTACCTACGAGGCTCTCACACTTCGACTGAAATAGCTAGAACGTTTGAAATATTATATAATCGAAGTAACATCGTCCATTCGATCATGATCTATCATAATAAGTTGAGTCAGTTTACGCTCGTAGCGTTTCGTAGCAAGTCTCGATGCGCAACTTGTAGAGATGCGTTTCTCGTATCATTGCGTAGATCGTACGGACGGGTTTCTGTAGGGATGCGTCGTAGTGTTGGCGTTTAGGAATAAAGAAAGACTGTAGATCTTGATGCAGAAGTCGCTAGATTTTGAAAAAAAAGCTAGTTAAAAAATTGATTAGAAGTACCTAAATATTTTAAATTATTCTGTGGTAACAAAATAAGGTGTAAATAAAAGCATATTTGTATAATAAAGTATCGCTCAAGATCTTAATAGGTGGGCGTCTTTGGGGAGGCCTATGTCCAGCAGTGGACTTGAATAGGCTGATGATGATAATGAATCAAATCTTTATAGATTAGATATAAACAAGCAAAAAACCGCTTCTTTTAATTTCATAACACTATTGGGATTGGTCCAGCTTTGCTTACAAAGAGTCGCTAAACGTCGCAAAATATATTTTAGTTGCTATATCTACAAAATTAGTTGATAAGTTCATCGAAAACCTGCTAGTTCTAGCGACAAAGTCGCTTCATCATTTCAACCGTAAGACGTCCACTGTTGGACATAGGCCTCCCCCTTGGACAAAGTCGTTTAAACGACAACACTGTTGCGTACTTAATAAAATATAATAAATATTATATAAAAAATAATAAATAATGATAATATTCCATATAAGACGATATATATCATCATCATCATCATCAGCCCATTCAAGTCCACTGCTGGACACAGGCCTCCCCCAAAGACGCATGGGTCATAGGGGGGTTATTTGCCTTAATCACCACGCTTGGCAGGCGGGTTGGTGATCGCAAAACATCTGCTGTACT
>DWCF01003864.1:0-18289 GCA_018230265.1 Delias oraia
GCGGTTGCCCGCGACCTTTGTTAGATCGTCTTTCCATCGTGTGGCGGGACGTCCCACTCTGCGTTTTCCGGTATATAGCTAATATAACATTTATATTTAAAAAAGTTTAGTGATGTTACTTTCTAGTTTTTGGTTATAAATATCGATTATTATATATATATGTTTATACTGCAATAAAATACATTTAATGTATATTTTTTATATTTATTATAATATTCCCCGCGCCTGTGCCAAGTGAAGTTTTATCAGCCGTGGAAAATTGAAAAGTTTCAATGACTACTTGCAGCATTTTTTCTATCGAAATAAAGTTATCAATTTTTATTTTCTTACTGAATATTAGAAATATTTGGACATACAATGGAAGTTTAGCTAGTAGCGCTTTGTACCACACGCGATCGAAGGCCTTCAGTATGTCCAAACTAACAGTCAATGCCTCCCCCTTAGACTCAATGGTCATTTTTTCATCATTATCCATCAATAGTTTTTTCTATAGATTTTTTTCTAAGTTAAATCGCAATGGTCACTTTTGAAGAGTATGAATGCAGATATATCGTTAAAAATTTAAAACACACTTTGTTGTTATTTAAATAATAACTCAATTTTATAATAAAGTTCTTAATCTAAGTAAATATTGTTAAAAATATATTTTATATTCTTCCAAGTAACACATTTAACCAACGTTTAGCAAAATTGTGACCACTACTCAGGACCAAAGTTTTCTTACAAAACTACAAAAAAAATCATGTTGTTTAAAAATTTATAGAGTTAGAAAATTAACAATATTATTAATAATATTTTTGTTAAAAATTGTAATTTCGGAAACTTACTTCTGCAGCGATATTTATTCGTGATATAGTAGTCTGTACTTGGTATCATAGGAAAATAATTGGAAATATTTTATTTTTCATATGTTCACACTGACTCCATCTTTTTGTCACGATGCCTCCTAAGAAGCAACCAGAGAAATCAGGTTCGTTGTATATTTTGTTTAAAATACTAAGGTAGAGTAAATTAACATTGTTTCTGAAACTAGTAAATACAACTTTTGTTTAATTAAAATAATCAGTGTTATGAGTTCTGAATTAAAGCACCCTCATAATTTCATAAACAATATAATTCTTTGGTATTGCGCCTGCCTGTACGCCACGCGGTTAGTGCATAAATGTTTGTCATTTTATCAACTTCAATTATATGCTGATGAACCAATATCTTTTTTACTAAAATATTAGAAGTTATCTCAAGTATCTAGTTAATTTACTACAAAATCTTTTAATATTAATATGTTGTATTGAGGTTAGGTTTCATATTGACTTAAACGTATTGAATGTTATTATTAATTTTTATTTAGATATCTAAATACTTATTTAATCTGCAGGCTCCAAGCCGGCCGAAAAGAAGCCTGCCTCTGCCAAGACTCCTGCCGCTGCGCCCAAAGTGGCTTCAGCTAGTTCTGCTAAACCAGCATCATCTAAAACACCGGCTCCAGCACCCAAAGCTGCTGCTCCTAAGTCTGCCCCAGCTGCCGCTAAACCCGCGCCAGCCAAGGCTGCTGCTGCTGCTGCAAAACCTGCTGAAAAGAAATCTACTTCTGTACCTACTGCGAAACCTGGTTCGGCTAAGGCTGCAGCATTAAAAACCAAGTCAAGTGCGAAACCTTCAGTTAAAAAAGCAGCATCTGCTTCTAAGCCTAAACCTAAACCTGCGGCTGCAAAACTAAAGATAGCACCTAAGCCCAAGAAAACTGGGATCAAAGGACAAAAGAAAGTAGTGAAACCTGTTGTTAAGGCTCTTAAAGTTCAAAGGAAGGTATGTTCTTCGAATTTTTTTTATTTTATTGCTCATCAGTGTATTTCAGAGTGTTCACTTAATTTTAAGATGCTTAAGGAGGCTTACTATATTTAGCATGCCACTTTTGTGATGTAAATGACGTAACCAAATCTGCTGAATTTTGCCCTGTCTATAGTTTGAAAAACAACAATACAAAATCGTGTTCTAGTATTACTGTAGCCTATAAATCCAATTGTTATGATTCAAGAATAGTTTTAGGATCCCCTATAGTCTATATTGTCTATATCTATAATAGTCTTTCTAATTAAATCTTATCTAATAACAATCTCTTGTAGTACTGAATTAGACTGCATTTGTCTTTTTTTTTTGTAATGTTGCAATTATTTTTATTTAAAATTTGTACTTATTTTTCAGGTAGTCAAAGGAGAACATGGAAAGAGAATCCGTAAAATCCGCACTTCTGTCCATTTCCGAAGGCCGAAGACCTTTGAACCTCCCAGGCATCCTAAGTACCCTAGGAAATCACTTCCATCTCGGAATCGGTGAGGACTTTATAAGAGTGTTATTAAATTATAACTATATATAGTTTAATATAGCATTATCTGTCTCTGAGTCCATCACTCTTGTGTTTGTTGGTGACTAGAAATCTCTTTATTATTTAACAACAAATTTTATTGTTCAATATCTACTTATTAAAGTTTTGATTTTAGATTCCCTAATTTATTATCCTTGCTTTCATTTTCAGCATGGATGCTTACAACATCATCAAGTACCCACTGACTTCTGAAGCTGCTATGAAAAAAATTGAAGATAACAATACCTTGGTATTTATTGTGCATACCAGCTCAAACAAACACCACATTAAAGCTGCAGTCAAGAAACTATATGACATCAATGTAGCTAAAGTGAACACTTTAATCAGGTCTGTATAAACAATGTTAAATATTATGATTTATTTATTTCAGCTTCTAATGATGAGATATTTAGTGGGAATCTCTTTGATAAAGGATGAAAAAGAAAATACACAATACTGATATAAAAAAATAGATTATCATTAAATCAAAGTTATTTTTGTGTGCTAAATATTTTTTTTTTTCAGGCCCGATGGCAAGAAAAAGGCGTACGTCCGGCTGGCGCGCGACTATGACGCTTTAGATGTGGCCAACAAGATTGGAATTATATAAACATACTATTATATAAGAATACAACTTTAAAAAATATATTGTTTTATTGAAATATTTTAAGAATTATTGATATTGATGAATTTAAAGTTTGCTGCTTGTGTTAACAGAATAACAAGGGTCCAAAGCCTATATTAAACGATAAAGATGTATAACTAATTTTACATTATGCATTTGCTTAGATCTGCTCAGTGCACTAACTGGTTGTAGGTCACAATTTGATTATTTAATTTGAAAGTATTATTGGTACTTTAGAATACAACATGAATTTTACATAAATCTAGATCTGTAATTTTCTGCATAAAATTAAGAATGCATTCAATGTTAGTCTATGAAATAATGAGACATTTTGAAAACTCATAAAATTAAACTCACTTTAAAATATGTCCCTAACACAAAAAACATAACTATTTCATATATAATTCGTACTCTATTCAATAAAAGAGGTCTAATTTACTTTTGGTCCATTATATACAAATAACTAGTAAGATACTACAGGTAATGTTTTTGCAACTATGATATTTAATAACACCCTAATAAAAATATGTAAGTACATAATATACATACATATAAATAAATAGGTAATATTCGCGAGTTTTGCTTGGATTATGGCTGAGCAGGTTGTCCCTCACCTTGAGTGGCTGATCCACATAGCGTCACATCCTCATATTATGTACATAATAAAACGGAGGGCGACGTGTTTTTTTCCTTTTTGTTATATTATGTTATATACACTGAATACTTTTACCATATAGGAGACCCACTTGCTCCGTTGTCCGTTATACCATAAAAAAAATAATCTTAAATCCGCTAGTTTAAATAATGTATATCAAACTATTTTAATGAGAATTTTAGTGTACGTGCTCAAAATAACTGGTACAAAGTACAATAATAAGTTTCTTCTAATAAGTTCTTTCTTTCTTCTAATAAGTTTTAGAAATATTTCTGGTTAATAATTGCTAAAAAAATTACAAATAATCCCGCTGAAATAAAAAATTGCTACATTCGTACAGCATCTGTAACGGAGAGTTTTAATCTGACATTGCTCATGCAATTTTGTTACCATCTGTAGGATACTACATTATTTTCAATGGTCAAACAACATTTGGTTATTAATTACTATTTTATTAGTATGCCAATAGTACCTTTGTTAAATATCGTAATTGATGTACTCTAGAATGTAATATTCTAAAAAAGTATTGCCCAGTCTAATATCTGTTTGATGACAGTAACATTTAAATTTTGTCTGTGGCAAACTAAAATTTTCACTCCTCAATCGTCGTTCTCTACTCTTCATTCACAGACACATCATTCTATTGTTCGTGTTCGCATTCGATTCGTGTCTCTCTCAAGCACAACCTGCAAAATATAATCTGCACTCCGTCAGCGGTGTTCAGAGTCTGATGTACATCGAACAGTGATCAATGGTACAAACAGGATTCGAGGACGGAAGACGTCACTCGCTAATCGCCAGTTTTATTTAGCTGTAGAATCGAAAAGTCGTGGATGTGATTCATATTTTACCTATTGCGTACTTGTTTCGTGCTAAGTTAGCGTCAACAGGTGACCTTGAGTGTAGACAAGTGAAATTGAATTTGTAGAAACTTAGCAAACTTTTTAAAATGTCGGAGATCACACAGGATATTTTTATTAAAGAAGCCGCTGCAGTGAGTGGATCGCTATTCAGCACATTTGACATAATAATGCTCGTCATCTTATTTGGGGCGGCTATTTGGTGGCTATATAGTTCTAGAAAAGATAATAAGAAGGAAGACTTGTTACTAAGCAAATATTCAATCCAGTAAGTACACATATTATATTACACAAGTATTATGCTATTACACAATATTTTAAAGTAATTCTAAAACAGCTGACTCACCATTGTGTCCTTCAAAATAGCAAAATAACTATTATAAGTATTTAATTTTTAAAATTGATATATATTGTTGACTAAATGACGCAACTAAAGTATGCTTAAGAAATTATATTAATAACTGTGTTTTAGTATTTTTTAAATTCTTACATTCATAACTGAAAAAAGTCATATAATAATAAATCCGCATAAAAATTACAATAGTAGGTAGGTATTATATGTGTGTGTGATAGTGACGTGTGAAGTGAGTTTATGAATAAGCAATTATTATAATACTAACTACGGTATTTCAAAAGTCAGCTATTTTCAAAAGCCACCGGCGAACTTTTGTAGATTTATAAAAAAGAAACATCCCATGTTTAATTTTGTTATATTTATCTCAAACAAGCGTTCATTTCATCTTCGAACATCGGGTAGAATACTAAGTTTCATCCGTATTCACCTTTATGTTTGTCGTTCCACAACGTAGCGTTTTTATGGCATTTTGTTCGCGCACTATAATTGTAGAATCAGCTGCCTGCAGAGGTATTTCCTAACCAATACGACTTGAGAATCTTTACAAAATAATATGAAATAAAAAAATAAAAATCTCAGTAGAGGCTTGGTTTGTCCATGGGCGGAGGACCGTTTATCCTAGGTAAAGCGTATTCGACTTGCCGATTTTTCCAACAATTATCATATTTAAATCTATTCACCATGACAAATTTTTACTTATCTGAAATTTTCTTATGATTCACCTGGTGGTGACAAAGTTGATGATAAGGTGTTGTTGTCTTCAAGTTTTTCGCACAGAGAGACACGGAGCACGACTTTGTTTTATGTAGTTAGAGACTAGAGTCATATTTCGAATAACATTATGCCAATATTTTAACAAATAAAAAAAACGTTTTATACTATAAGCTCTTAAGCTTATTCGTATAAACCTAATTTGATGTAAAAATCATGGTCTCCGCTAAAGCGTTGCAAGTTCAAGAAGTCAATGACCTTGATCATATTTACAGGTGGTACCTTTTTAGAGCTGATGTTATTGCTAACTAATAAAAAGCAAGAAATAAATCAAACGTGTTATTGAGATTTGTTAGAAATCAAAATGCTATATTTTTAATGCTTTTTTGCGAGTAGTCGTCACATTATTAGAATTATTAATTATTCATATTTAGGATTGACGAACCAAATGCTTATAAACGCGTCACTCTTGAGGAAATATGTAATAAGTTTCTTGCGGTAAATACCAACTAAGGTATGATGTCAATGAGATGCAATATTAGTTTGTATTATTTCGAGAAAGTTTACCATATATATAATAATGATATAATTAAAAATATATTATTATACAATTGTAGTTATATACAATTAAAATATATTCGGGTTATTGAAATTAAATTATTATCAATTTGACTTTAAAATTAAATCTTTTATCTGAACTGATCTTTGCCCTCGTGTCATGCAAACTTGATAGAATTATTAGATTAAATTATTGTAGATAGATGAATGACTAGTAGTTTTCTGATATCATTGTATGAGTTCTAGTTTCAGAAGAATAAATAGTTCGTTAAGAGATAAAGGCTATTGAAATAAAAACATCAGTAAAATTTATGTTTAGTTGAATGAATGAAAACAATAAATTACAGATCTGCTTACTCTTAAGTCTTACAATTCTTCAATAGTCTTACAATTCAAATTTGTAATTTTTACGCACAAGCTTTCATACATTTCGCCTGGCGACTGCCATAGTACATGACGTATTCAAATTTTTTTTGTTTGTTTCACGATTCACGATGTTTGTTTCGTTATACTTATTCTTATACTTTTATGGTTATACTTTGGGGGCCGTTGAAATTAATTTTTTAGAGTATAGCGGACAACGGAGTAGGTGGGTGTCTTATATGGTAAGTGAATACCGCCGCCAATGGATAACCACGCCATAGTCTACACATTGGTTGTGTTGCCAGTTTTTTATGCCACTTAAGTTGCAATTTTAAAGGTCTCTGATATCCTCACTCATTTTACCGCATAAGGGGCGTCAAAAGCCGGCAACATAACCCAAGCGCGAACCGTGGCGCGTTTGTCAACGCCGGTGGTGTTCTCTTACCATATAGGAGTTCCACCTGAAAATCCTACACGTTCGTTGACAAGACAATCAAATATAATGAAAAATACGTATTCTTAACTTTTTAACTAGCTTGCTTTTTGTCTTATTCACTAATAAAATCCTTCAATGTAATCAGGTTTCTACACAGAATTCTACAGTTCTAGGCAGTAAAATGTACCTACTATTAAATTAATCATTACCTTCACCGCTATTAGAAAAACCTAATCTATTTCTTACTTAACCAGATATATTTACGAACTTACATTCCATTAAATTGGTTTGGATCGCTCAATTATGAGGAAGACTTTCTGGTCCATACTATTTATTGATATCTATTAGACAATTAGACAGACCAAACTCAGAGGCATAATGAACTGCATGTATAAAACACAAAATTAACCTACATATTATTAACGTAATTAAAATACGTAATTTATTGTTGTATTCTGTAATTGTGTATATTAATTCCTAACTGTATTTATCTACATACATACTGTCTTTACCTCTAATAAGCAATTAGGTAAAATATGTTTTTTCTATATTTAACGCTATTAAAACTTCTTCAAGTCACAGATATTTATAACAATTTCCTGGTCGGTATTATTGTATATTAAATATAATATAATGGGAATATTAAAAATTGAAATCATTAAACCGTGTCTATATATTTTTACGATTAATTGGATTAAAAATAAAAATATTGCTGAAATTTTTAGAGGATCTGCTACATTAGTAAAATCTTTTATTTTATACTATCTTGTTATATAATTTCAAAAGCGCATTCAGATAAGGTAGTTCCCATTAAGGACATAATCACGCTTCAATCATTTTGCAGACGCTTGCAATTGTAATTTATTTGTAACTTAGAGTACAAGTCACGATAATATTTATTACATAATTCTACTGTTCTAATTGGTTACTGTACGTGATTATAACATATTATTATCATCGTTATATTGTGTAAATATAGAAATTATTGTATAGGTACTTAAATTCTATAACTTATAGGTACTAGTGGCACATTACTTTTATGACAAAGAAAAAAAATAAAAACGTGAACTTAGTTAACGAACGACTTACTTGACGTTGAATACTATTTAAAAAATAAAGGAAAATCAAACATCCTTTGAGTCAACATACTTAATGTCACCCAAGAACCTTGTACAAATTACTATATGTGGTTAGATGGCAAAGCTTTAAACATTATGTTAAGGCTGTAGTTAAGGGAAACTATTTGAGGTGACAACGCCCGCTGACGCATCTTACGAATAAGCTTCGGCAAAAGGATCCACCTAAGAAATCTATAACTATTAGTAGACTTATTTCCATTTTTCGTTTGCAAATTTCGGATATGCTTTTAGAAGGCTTAATTTAGGAAGGAAGGTTAGAGGTGTAAAATTGGACGCCTCTCTTTTCAATCTGAGAAAAAATAGAATCAACGAACAAAAATGTATTTTTACTAATCAGAATGAATTAAAATGAAATTTGCATTCATCATTTCAGCCGTAAGACGTCCACTGCTGGACATAGGCCTCCCCTTTGGACTTCCATGAATACCTGTCCGAGGCGACCTGCATCCAGCGTCTTTCGGCTTTAATTAATTTAATTTGGTTTATTTTGTCGGAATTGCTTACTTTTAGTTTTTACTGTTTGATACTATATATTTTCCTTAATAATAATGAAAAATTCGAATAGATAGGAATCCATAATATCGTTGCCTAGAATGTTTTATATTTTAAGTTTCTTTTGTTGTATTGTCAAAAATTTAAATTAAATAGATAACACGACGACGAATTAAGAAACTTAATAATAAACTTACTAAATAAAAAATCAAAGAAACTTAATAATAAAGAAAAACTTCCCTTTCGATTTAATGTTGATTATAATTCAAAATTGTATATTTGGAAAGAGTATTTTATTAATTTCAATTCATTTGAATATATTTACATATGCTTTGAATATAATTTCAAATATCTCTTACTGCAATTGAAAAATATAGCCACTATATAACAGGGTAATCTGAAATTTCTAATCACTATTAGAGATAAATTCCTAATTCTTCTAATATTTTCCATATTTGGTGATAACACCATTCTCTACAATGTTCCATAAAAATTTAAAATAGAAAAAATACCATACATTAGATCTACATGTAGTATCATCTAATGTTGGCTTAGGTAATCCTTTTGTATCTTACATGCACTTAAAATTAATAGTTTAAGTGTAATATGAAACACTTGTAATTCATTTTAACGATATATCAACTCTGTTATCTTGTGTGCATGTATATCTATAATACATTTACAGTTGGTGGCAGTCAATAAAGAATACCAACTTCATAGTATAGTATTATGTATCACTGTTTTATAGCTAAGATAAGTTTTTATTGTATTGTAGACCAGCAGCAACAATAGAAGTTACTGAAAATTCATTTATCACTAAACTTCAGGCTTCTGGAAGAAGTCTTGTAGTTTTTTATGGATCCCAAACTGGGACCGGCGAAGAGTTTGCGGGTAGATTGGCGAAAGAAGGAATAAGATACAAAATGAAAGGCATGGTTGCAGATCCAGAAGAGTGTGATATGGTTTGCATCCATTATGGTGAAAATCTTTTTGTGTTATATGTTAATGTACTTATTAAAAAAAATTGTGTAATTTTCAGGAAGAGCTTACAAAGTTAAAAGAAATAGAAAACTCCCTTGCTGTGTTCTGTATGGCCACATATGGTGAAGGGGACCCTACTGACAATGCAATGGAGTTGTATGAATGGTTAAAAAATGGAGAGCCAGATTTAACTGGACTAAATTATGCTGTAAGTTAAAATTTGTACATATTAATGTAAATTAATATATTGTACCAAATAATGTAAATAAAAAATGTAATAGGAAGCGAACACTACATTTATAAATACTAAATATTAATTATACCTACTTAATAATTTGAATTACAAACTTCCAAAACTAATTGATGTGCAAAATAGGCGCAATAATGTCGTCGAGTTGCGGAAACCAGCTCGTCTTACAACTCATTGATGTTACACATCTAAAATATATAATTTATATTATATGTAATATCGATAGTTTGCAAGTTAACCTTATTAGATTATTTTTAAGCAGTTTAGATATTTAAAAACTAATAGATGTTATGATCACGTATGCGGTTCAACTGGCTTTATGTATAATTTCCATAATAGGTATAAAACGTTCTCTGAAGAACGCAAGTAGATCATACTTGCAAATCTAGTTTTTCAATAGTTGTTTATATCAGAGTATTGAATTCTACGTAATAATACAAAATATTTAAATAAAAAAACTAATTAATATTCTAACATGTATCCACGTTGATATCATTATCGCTTCTATAGATTTAATATGCGAAATTCAAGCAAGTCAATTTAAGTCTTTAACTGTACAAATTACGACTATGTTCTTCAATCTTTGTAACAGCCATGAATATCCAATAAACCTTTACATAAGACGTATATTATTACCTAATATAGTTATAGTAGATCTACAGTCATTCGTTCATTCGTTCAGTGATACGTCAATTGTCATTGCCATTTCGACTACTATATACTGTGTGGTCATTAATCAATTTAAAATAAAATGATTCAATTTTCCAATCATATATATATTATACTAACGAATTCGAATACATTTCATTTCACAAACAATTTATTATAAATCACTTATAATTTTCGCAACGTTATAAAAAAAGGAGAGTTATGTGCTATTGGAGGATTTCAGGGTAATTTATACTTCCTGTTCTGTCCTTAAAATGAACGTCTTTTACGCAAAAACTTGCAAACATTGTTTGAAAATACCTTGGTACATTTTAAATAGAATACAAGTGAAAAGAAAAACTATTCTTCCGAAACTAAAGCATATGGTACGAAGTCCATTATAATTGGTAATTGCTTTAATAATGTAAAATATATTTCGAAATTAACCTTGGAGACCTTCTCAAAATGTTATTATTTTAGGTATTTGGGCTCGGAAACAAAACATATGAACACTACAATTCCGTTGCCATTTACATGGACAAGCGGCTTGAAGAACTTGGTGCAACAAGAGTATATGAGTTAGGAATAGGTGATGATGACGCAAAGTAAGCTTTTGTCTTTATTATTGATGAAATGTTATATTTGTTACAATAAATGTTATTTCCATTAACTTCCAAATACAAAAATTTATTTTAAGATATGAAATTTTATGAAATGATTTTTTTATATGCTTGATTAAGGTGAAATAAATTTTTAGCATTGAAGATGACTTTATTACTTGGAAAGAGAAGTTTTGGCCCGCTGTTTGTGAGAAATTCAATATTGAAAGTGCAGGCGAAGAAGAATTAACAAGACAGTATCGTTTGGTCTCACACTCACCTGAAGATATTCCACCCAATGATATCTTTAAAGGAGAGATCTCCAGGCTACATTCATTAGAAACACAAAGGCCGTAAGTTTCTTAAAGATAAAAGTTTTGTTTTTTTTATTAAAGGAGTAAATAATTTTGATGACATAAATAAGTGTTGTTATAATGATGCCTAATATTTTTTAATGATTTTCAAGTTATTTTTTTGTTCACATTATATATTTTTCAGACCATTTGATGCTAAGAATCCATTCTTGGCTCAGATCAAGGTTAATCGGGAATTGCACAGCGGTGGAGGTAGATCATGTTTACATATTGAGTTAGACATTTCTGAATCTAAAATGAGATATGACGCGGGTAAGTACTTCTATGTATAAGAAAACATCTTAGTAAATGTAAAGAACTTTCTTAATAACATTTCTAAATAAAAGATATTTCTTGTTATGTTTAAATTTTATTGTTATTAACTGTTTTACAGGTGATCATGTGGCTGTATATCCCACAAATGATGTAAACTTGGTGAACAGGCTGGGAGATTTGACAAATGCCAATTTAGATGATATCTTCTCTTTGATCAATACAGATCTAGAAAGCACAAAGAAACATCCATTCCCTTGCCCCACCTCATATCGTACAGCACTTACACATTATTTAGAAATAACAGCACTGCCGCGTACACACATACTCCGAGAACTAGTAGAATACTGTACAGATGAAGAGGTTTGTTTTTTTAATGTATTTATTTAACTTTATTATATTAAATATCTGAGAAAATTTTATCATTAAAATCAAATTTCTTAAACTTATTTTTTCTAGGACAAGAAAAAACTTCTTCTTATGGCTACTAACTCTCAAGAAGGCAAAGCTTTGTATCAGTCTTTCATAGTAGATGGTACTCGACATATAGTGCATATTTTGGAAGATATAAAATCATGTAAACCACAATTGGACCACATCTGTGAATTATTACCTCGTCTACAACCTAGATATTATTCAATCTCTTCAAGTCCAAAAGTAAGAATTCTGTCTTATAGAAAAATGTTTTTCTGCCAATAAATGTTTAGTATTTTTTTAATTGCATGTTTTACAGTACTATAAGCATAATGCAGTTTCACTAATCACAGCCCAAATTTCAACTAAAATATTCTAATTTCAAGCATTTAAGTTTTCAACAATGATCTAAATGAAAGTCAGGCCTGTCTTAGAATAAATAACATTTTGACTATTACAAACTTTGTCATACCATGAAACTCATAAAATTTGCAGCTGTATCCAGAACTAGTGCATGTAACGGCTGTAGTTGTTCAATACAAAACGGCAAGCGGACGAGTGAACAAAGGTGTGGCAACCACTTGGCTGGCTGAGCACAAGCCCTTGCCAGGTCAGCCACTTCCAAGAGTGCCTGTCTACATCAGAAAGTCACAATTCCGGTAAGATAGACTTTCAGTCAATCGAAATTTTAAAAGAACTATTTTTTATTATATCTTGTATCGTAAAGTAAAGAATCCCACCTTTTCTCACCCTAATACATCTTTATATTTGCTCGCGTCCGTGAAATATAATAATAAATTATTGAAAATGATTTGATCAAATTTAATAACTGGGTTGTATTCGTATTACGGGTTTCAAGAATACATACGAATCCGCAAAAAAGATCCAGTTAAATAGGAACAAATAATGTTTTACCAAGATATCACCAACAACAGTTAATTTTACTGTATAAGATTTTTATTCAGTATTTTTAATTATTAATACTTGTATGTTTTAAGTGACTGGACTGTGTTTTGGAAAACTTAATATTAATTTACAGATAAACCTGGGGTTAGGTAATGTGTAGTTTTTTGTGTCTTATCATTGGTCAAAGTTCTTGCCAAAGGTGTTTAACCAATTATATTTTTATATTCGCATTAAATTGTGTGATATCTTAATTTTAAAAAGTTTCAAGGTCAGTTCAAGGTTTGCAAGGTTGTCTGATTTATACCATACCCGAATAAATACATTTCTTGATAAAGAAACACTCAAAATTTGCTTTTATAGGATTATTATTTGTTTACTAAAATTATTTTATATTACTAATGCTAAACTTACTATGTATCTTTAGTAATATTAATTCTTCCTCATTAATTTTTTACTTATATTCAGTTATAGTTTAATGAATATTTATACGTGACATTCTAGGGTCGTTAGATTTGCCGTAATAGAATTAAGAGTCTTTGACACATTTAATCAATGTATATATGTAGATAAAACAATAGCTACATTAAATGTCAGTCAATCTTATACGCCCTTATTTGTAATAAATATGGTCTTCACGTCTCGAAACTCGGTACCAAGTTCAGTAATTGCGTTGCGGAAAGGCCGTTCATCATTCATATTTCCTTACGGAAAACCATTCGACTGGCCGAATTATAAGAATTAGTTAATAAATGTATGCCTTATGTCTATATTTATATTTAGATTACCTCTACAAACCCAAACCCCAATATTGATGGTAGGACCCGGTACTGGTTTGGCCCCGTTCCGTGGATTCATACAAGAGCGGGCATTCGCTCGGCGGAACGGCAAAGAAGTTGGCGATACCATTCTTTACTTTGGATGTCGGAATCGTGATCATGACTATATTTATAGAGAGGTAAGCTACACGAAATCACTTCGGACGAGCCGGCCTAATCAGTGCGTCAGCATATGCTTTCAGCGTGGCTCTTCCACGGGTGCGACAGTATTAAGACACTTGCCCGGCCAATATCAAGCCCTTCCAGAGACCGAAAAAATTAAATTATAATTGGCCAGAACGGGATTCGAACCCGATACCCTAGAGGTATTCGAATCCGAATCACATAACACCATTTAGCTATGAGGCTCTCAAAATTATCGCTTTGTATCAAAACTGTGGAAATTGTAATTAGCAATGATTCGTGATTATACTTTTTGTATAGAATTAAATTACAGCCGTATCATACACATATGCTGTTCTACAGGAATTGGAAGAGTATGAAAAAAACGGTGATGTGACACTTCACGTGGCTTTCTCACGGGAACAAGCCAAGAAGGTGTACGTAACACATTTGTTAGAGAACAATCTCGATCAAATTTGGGACGTTATCGGCAAACGGAATGGCCATTTCTATATTTGCGGGTAAATATTTCATTATTATGTTATTTTTATACGTGAAAGCAATTTAGTGGGTAATATAAATGTATTCCTCATCACTACATGCGCAAATTTAAATGTTAATAGGCCGACATTAATTATGTCAAATCATGTTGAATATGCGTATACAGAATCGACATTATTTTTGCCAAATCATGATTACCCGATGGCCGCAATGCCGTACACCGGCAATAGCTGAAGGATTCACGACGCTGCTTTTTTTCGCCTATGTCCTGGATTCGAACCTGCTCTATTTGTCTAATCCCCTGTCAAACAAATCCACAGTAGATATCTGTCTACTGGGTGTACGAAGGATAGTTTTCTCGTGAAAAAAGTCTGCAGTAACTGGTCTATATTATATTTTAACTACAATAGTTTATTAATGCGCCATCGTTGAAACTAAATAAAAAGCGACTAGTCAACAAACATTTAACTTTAGTGACGCCAAGAATATGGCTGTGGACGTGCGCAATATTGTGACGAAGGCCATTGTCGAGAAGGGAGGTCGCAGCGCGTCGGAGGCCGCGCAGTTCCTCAAGAAACTCGAGTCAATGAAGAAATATTCCGCTGACGTATGGAGTTAGAGCAGGAAACGTGTTTAGCTAATTCTTTGTATAATCTGTTCTCAATATGTTCATATTTGGTTAAAATATGGGTTCGTAGTTATACCTAAGTTGTATCTATTTTAGAATCTTGTATATTCTTGTTTGATTATCATACTGACACTAGCAGAATTGTCTAGTCTACTAGTCAGAGGCCACAAAATAAGAATCTAATTCTTTATAAAGAATTGAACCGCAAACGCCAACACACGGTCGGGTTTACAACTGTTTCGTTGATTTTTACTTATCTATAACTTTCCATAATCAGAGGGGTTCTGCAAGGCATTTCTTAAGGATTTATTAAAAACTCTTCATCTTTTTTTATTTACCGATATGAAATCGTATGCCGTTTAAAATATCTAGATGCATGTACTTTGCACCTTGATTAGATTTTTCTGATGTGATATGATATTATATCGGTTGATTTCTCTCTTTATATAAATTTGAAAATTATTTATAATTAAATTTATTAATGTTGAGCGCAACTTTTCATGTATCTACTATTATTGTACCTAACTATGGTTTGATCCTTATATAATATGGATTATAATCATGTGTTCTTTCTGTGACTTGTTTTCTGACGTAATTATTGAAATTTCAATGACGAAAAGTGCTCACCAATTTACATTGTTACATAATATGTTAACTGTTGAGTGATCAAATTAAAAAGATATTTTTATACACAAAGGATTATGGACTATTTAAATTGAGTCGGATTTTTGTACCTGTTGACGTTTGTTAAATGTTTGAATGATTGATGTTTATATATATATAAGAGGATGGGGTAATTATAGTTAATAAGATTCCAATATTAATTGATAGTGCTAATAAATTACTATTCATATTATATGACACATTTCACTTAGCATAAGCCCACTACTTTTAATATACAACTCAGTTTGGTGATGACTATAAATTGTGTAACACTGAATTATAGCAATTCTTTTTAATTGCCAGGCAACATCAAATTCCTATTGGTTAATTTCAAATAATCAAATAGTTGGAACTTGGGAGTATTGAAAGCACTGTGTACATCGAAGATTCATGGAAGATTAAAACAAGAGTATAATTTTTAAAACGATAATTTATTGATTTAACCGCAAATATATTAGTTTATATACAAAAAGGACTTCAACAAAATGCAAACAATAGCCCGCTGAACGTATATATCAACCAATTCACACTAGAGGAATATTATTGACGTTTCGGGATCGGAGAGCGGTCGATTTTCTATTCAGTTGCCTAAATAGCAAGTAGCTACATTAAGTTTAAACTAGCCGAAATAAATCTACGGTTACCATTGAGTTACTAAAGTAACAACGCAATCGTATCATGAAAAATAAATTCATTGAAACATATCCAACACATCAAAAATACTGAATATTATAAAAAAACACAATTTCAAACCTTCGTAATAGTAACTACTTAAAATTTCTAGTATTTACATTTTTAATCTACCATCAACATGCTCATTATAAAATCTAAAATGTACAATCAAATCCTTGACTATCGCAGTGTTATATATAGTATTGTGAAAGTAAAAGAAAAGTTTTAAAAGTCAGCAAGGGTAGTTTTCAGTGATCGAAATGCAAACTGCTATGAGAATCAAAGTTTGATAAATATTAGTGATACTGCCGACGTACAGGATTTTCATCACACAAAGCAACCACACAATGTTATATTGTACTCTTATAATCAGTTTGTATTCTACTATTTATACAATTTACATAAAGCATAGAGTGTAAAAATATACGCATCTCATATCCAATTAACACGCCACACAGCAATCAAATTTAACCGCGATTATGAACTAAATATAACTTGCATGGTTAACTTGTAATGGGTAACAACACCCAGAAGGTTGTTCCAGACTTCATTGCGGAAACTATTCGCTGAAAGGCACAATTTAAGGCAACGATCACACGATGTGGCGCGACAGCGGCCGAGTGTCGCGCATTTAAGGCTGCCTGTTTTGCAGCTTCTCGGAGGCGTAAAATGCAGAAGGCAGTGCTGTCAACATATTATAATGAGCATCCTGACCAACTAATTTATATGTTGCTAAATACGTTATATACGTCCGCTATAGATAGTTGCATCTAAACAATCGCCAAAAGTCCTAACACTACGTTTGTCATCGTTCAGATAATGTCATCTCTAAGCGTCCGCGGACACGACAATGCGGAAGAGGCTAATATAAGTTCTTATCAGTACATATATTAAAATAGAAAACGCCATTCTTGGGTATCATAGTTAATGTACCAAAACAAGTCAAACCAACGTCATCTCAGTTCAAATAGTTTGTCACGTTAATTTTAAACTCTGACGGCGCAGTATTGAAGCATTGGCCAAAATCGTGGACTCAAAACATTAAAGGCAGGTGTTGAAAATTGGATAATATGGCAATCATTTTGAGTTTGTAATTTTGATTAATGTTTGAAAACCGCGCCATACTTACCAACGGAGCGAGGAACATAGGGGCGATGGGTTCGCCGGAAGTAGAAACGAGCAAAGTATAATAAAAGAAGTAGTCAACGGGGCCGAATATCGCCAGTCGAGGTGAACTACTTGTCTTATGATACTAGGGCAAAGGAGATGCGGTCTCACGAGTCAACCGGCTCCTCCCACTCCGCCAGGCCGCGCTCCACAAGCTCTCGGTTCAGGTATATCACTTGCTGCAACATTTACAATTTATCTATTTTGCGAGTCATTTTAAGAACACGTAAACTTACATAAAATAAGGGTTATTATAATTTAATAAATAAATAAATAAAATAAATCTTTCTTGCCCTTTATCAAGCGTTCCTAGGTGACATGTCTTTTATCAATTTTATTAATTTGTGTTTTGGTTTACATGTAAAGCGAAATGGACTGTAATTGATTTATTTTTAGTTGGAATATCATACGGATTATTATTTAGTGTAAAATTGTACTAATTTTGTTTTTTCCAGATCTGTTACCTTCAACTCAGTCACAATTTCTTTTCATAAATATGTATCAACAAGATTGGCAAATAAACGAACAAAATACTAAATGTATCAAGGTATAAGTTAAACTCTTTATAAATTTGGCCTTGTTCATAAAAAAAGCCGCGTCGCCAGATGATACGTTGCTTCCGCATTTATTTACTAATAGACGTATATCACTTGACCTATCTTCTAATATATATAAATCTCGTGTCACAATGTTTGTCCTCAATGGACTCTTAAACCGCTTAACAGATTTCGTTCAAATTT
>DWCF01003865.1:0-18289 GCA_018230265.1 Delias oraia
GCGGAACTTTTAAGGGCCTCCGATATCCTCACTCACTCTGAGAAACACAATACAAGTACCGATTGACGGTGAGTAATCTGTGAGCCCGTGGTATCACTTCGTATGAGCCGGCCAATTAGTACGTCAGCATATGCTTCAGCATGGCTCTCCCACGGGTGAACGGAATCAACCGGGTCCCTTCTATGGTAAAAGATCACCGCCGTCCATGGACAACCATGCCAAAATCCGCGTTTTGGATGTTTCGCCGGCTTTTTACGCTTTCACAGTATAATTTCAAGAGTCTGCAATATCCTTATCCATTCAAACAGTAAAAGAACTGCTTTATCTTGGGTTTTTGTGAGCCCATAGTATCAATTCGGAGGAGTCGGGCCAATTAGTATATCAGCATGACCTTCCATTATAAATTTTGATAAATAAATAATAAAGCAGTATAAATTATAAATTAATGAAAAACTAACTTTCTAAAATTTTATTCACGGTTATTATGCTAATTGTTTTTAAATGTAAATAAGGTTGATTTTCAGCAAAACATTTATTATATTATCAATGTGTACGGGAATAGATAAATAAATTGACAGAATTAAATGAGTAGAGAATGAACGTCGTAAATCGTAACGAGTTGACGACATCTCAAGACATTTATTGCAACAATTAGATCAGCATTCAACACTGACCGAGCCTGAATAGATTCCTTTGTCTGAGACCCTCGTCTCGTTTCTCCAAATTAAATTCTATCCCCTACACTTGTCTAATTTATGTTTGAACGCATTTACCTCTAATTAAATACACAATGTATATTAAATACTTATGATTCAATACTTTCTTGTAAATCTGTCTGTCCTTATATACTATTTTTTTAATGGTTTAGTGGACAATGGAGCAGGTGGGTCCCCTATATGGTAAGAGAACGCCGCTGCTCATGGATAACCGCGACACAGTTCGCACATTGATTGTGTTGGCGGCTCTTTTCGCCACTTAATTAGCATTTTAAAGGGCCTCTGATATCCTCACTAACTCGGCGAAACACAGTATAAGCACCGTTTCAAGTACAACTACCTTTTCACGCTGAATATTCTGAGAGTCCGTGGTATCACTTCGGACGAGCGGGCCCAATTAATGCATAAGTATGGCTCTACCACGGGTGCGACACCGATGACACTCGCCCGGCCACTGTCAAGCCCTTTCAGAGACCGAATAAATTATAAATTAAATTATTATTGTCCGGACTGGGGTTCGAACCCGACACCTCTTGCTTCATGGTAGACTTATTAAAACACTTAACTGGGTATCAAAATTAAATTAAATTATTTAACTTCTAATAAGGCTTACCTTTTTTAATCTGTTATATAAAAATAACAAACATTTTTCTTCCCTTGATTGAGTTGACATCAGAGCAATAATCTAGTGTCTTATTATACCACGCAACCGTCTTGCTAATAGTGTTTCTAAGTAACGTCATTTTGTACAATGAACAGGACATCCGGCCGACAACCGACACACCACATTTGCCAAGCCATATTTTAATGAAAAATGTTCCCATACAGTGGTAAAAGCGACATCACCGAACATCTTATGTTACATAACCTGTCATATTTTCTCTTATTGTGATCTGTGGCCGGATTTTATATTGACTGTAATAATATAAATAGCAAGAATATTCAGTGATATATATAGTTTTATTGTGTTGTTGTGTTGCCGGCTTATTACGCTACTTAAACAGCATTTTAAAGGACTCCGATATTCTCACTCCCTCACCAAAACACAATAGAAGCACCGTTTCAAGTAAAACTTCTATTCAACGTTAAATATTCTGTGAGCCCGTTGTATTACTTTGGACGAGCAGGTCAAATTAGTGCGTCTGCATTTGCATCAACATGGCCCTCCCACGAGTGTGACAGTATTAAGATACTCACCCGGCCACTGTCAATAAGACTGAATAAATTATAAACTTAATTATAATTTATAATTGTCCGAACCGGGATTTGAACCCGATACCTCTCGCTTCATAGCAGACATATTAAACCACTTAGCTACGTGGCACTTGAGTTTAGCCATTTATTAAATATCAGTAATAATTATAGCATATATGTTATTCTGATTTATAATTTTCATTAGAATCCATACTCAAGAAACTTTCATGTTTATTATACTAAGAGGACGGTAGTAAAACAGGAAGTAAAACAGTTAAGGTTGCCCCGATAGAGGATTAGGTCAGGGAGAGACATTTGAGGTGGTACGGTCACATTCAAAGACGCCCGAAGATCACATGGTGAAACTTGCCTTACAGTTGCCAAGCAACAAACGCTCACGTGGATGACCGCCCGCCACTTGGTTGACTACGGTCGAAAAAACCTAACACAAGCTCATCTCAAAATAGACCTATCACAAAATCGTGCTGAATGAAGAATGCGGACTAGGAAGGCCGACTCCAAGTAAATGGGAACAGGTCTAGCAAGAAGAAGACGGTAGTAAAACAGTAAAAAGAGTGATTAGTTGGTATCAAGGTCACAAAAGGTTCTGAAACCAGAAATAATTATTGATGAACCATTTGTAAATCCTTGAACGGCGAACTTTATTAAATTATTTGTTTTGTAAAGTGATCCGAAAAGTTTTGGGGCGGAAACGATGTAATTCAAACTTACTCCTGTAATAGCTTTGCTCCAATTGCAGCGACGGACCTACGAGTATTGACTATCTTTTACGATTGATTGTTTAATTAATAATAAATCTGTAAATGCTTAAAAAATATGCGCCTAAAAACGCAGAGTGGGACGTCCCGCCACGCGATGGAAAGACGATCTCATGAAGGTTGCGGGCAACCGCTGGGCCCAGATCGTAATAGGTGTCTTTGGGAGGCCTATTTCCAGCAGTGGACTTGGTAGGCTGATGATGATGATGATGAAATTCTATTTCTATTCTATTCTAAATTGTATTCTATTTTTAATCTAGGACCCGATGTGGCTGGTCTGGTAATTGCATAATCAATTAATGACACTGGAGCTATGTGTGATGATTAATGTAGAGATATTTCCAGACCAATACAACTTGGGGACAACGCACCCGCGGCTCTGCAAGTGCTAGAGGTGTCTTTGGGCGAAGGACAGCTTATCCTAAAATTTAGTTTACCATTTCCATAAACAAAACAAAAAACACTTGTGATTGATCAAAATAATTTTTCTTTTCCGTGTCTCATACACAGATATCTAAACGCAACTAAATTAATATTCTGTAATATAATTTATTAATTTTGCAATCATGTACCATAAATCTTGTAAGTTTAAAAATATATGACTATGGCAATAATATTTTTTTAAATTTAATTTGTGATAGTTTGTGTTCATGTTAATTTATAGAAACTGTGGTTTTATGTTTCTTTTTCTAAATAAGCAATTGTAAAGGTCCCTACGAACAATCAGGGAGCTCATCCCTACTATCATCAAACAGTTCGGCAGCGGCTTATCGCAGATGATTACCGGCGAGGTTGGGGCTCGACAAAGGGACGCATTTGTGTCGCTGAATTTATGAGGCACTTTTACGACTGCCAAATAGCTCTAGGTATTTTTGTGGGGCGGGTCGCTGTAGTGCCGCTAGTACCAGCCGCCTCAAATAACTAACGAATATAATATTAGACAATGTTAAATTTTTTCTATATAAATATAGCACATGAAATAATAGGTCATTGTGGTATGCATCTTGATCGTAATTGCATTTCTTCCCGACTTCTTTCACCTTTGCATGTTTTATATAGTGAAATAATAGAAACATAGGTATAGTAAAACATCTCTAAACATAACATAAAATTACTGTTAGTAGGATTATTTATACATAACAAATGATATCGACGTATATATATGTAAAGAAAAACCATTCTAAATAGTGTGTCATGTATGTAGTCGATTTCCTTCAGTTTTAATTATCTGTGTTATCGCTGACACCTGTCACTGACAACTCTATTGCAATAAGGTGTCATCTAATGTCAGATTATGTTCGGCAGTTAGAATTATTTTAGATAATATTGTAAGTATTAAATAATTTACAATTTAGAATACAATGTAATGATCAAAACGTTCTACCAAGTTTGAAAATAAAACTATTATTTTTCAGTTATGCGATTAGGTACGTCTTTTCTTTGAAAAATCCTACAAGATTCATTATATGTATAATGTATACATTAAAGTAAATTCCATTTCAACACAAATTTCTATATTACTGTCGTTTCGGTCAGTCCTATCTAACTACTTCATAACAAACATCATTGTAATTACTCAGTAATATTTTTTAATTCCCTTGTGTTAAATCAATCGAGGTTGCTAGTTTTCGTAATAATACTAATAATATTTAATATTGTTAAAATAAATTAGCTCTAAAAGGTCTTGAAATGATTCATTGATCATTGGAACCCAAAAATAGCAATAAATTAATTTAGTTACTTGCAGAGTAAACTATTCTGATTGGACTACAGTAAGCGCGTATAATGCCGCCCCTTCACAATAAAGTTTATGCAGAATCCGCAGATAAATTTCACATAATTTCATTGTTTAGAATATTTTTAGTATCGCCATGTGTCGGTGGAAGCTTTTATAGCATCCGCCAGTTACGAGTGACGGCGTTATGGCGTTTTACTGATATGGAAATTGTGTGTAAGGAAACGCACAATAAACTTAATAAAAATTTATAATCCGAGCCTTTATGCCTTTACCCGCTGTGATATTATATTAAATATTGACTTTACGGATTTGTACATGAAGGGACTTGGCCATTATCATTACTTTTGCAGTAAAAGTTTCGTGAAAGTTTGTATAGGTGGATGGATGTTTGATCCTCTTTCACGTAAACACTACCGAATGGATTTCAATAAATTTTACAACATATAGCTTATACATCAGAATAACACATAGGCTATAATTTGTATAAATATATTTTGTGGATAGTCCAAAATAAGTAAGTGTCAAGTAAGTAGGAAAAATCTATCGTCGGTGAGCTATTCTGGCGTGCCCTGCCAAAACCGTTGAAGTTACACATATGTAATGTACGATGGAAATGTTTATCTTAAATAGCCCTACAAAAAAGCCTGGAACAATATATCATATGTATATTTATATATCAGTATATTTATATCATATGTGTAAGCTATTAAAAGCAAAATAGTGAACAATAACAACGATAAAAATTGATAATGTTTTTCAAATGCACACATTTTTGGTAATATTAAATTGATTCCTGAATGAAAATACTGATGTAACAGAGGATATTTTTATTCGACTGCAAAAATGGAGAGTATGTTTTTCATATATCGGTTTTTCAGGTTTGATTTGGATTCGGTTGGTAGCGTACCTGGTACGACAATGTCTGCCGGGACCACTACTCAATATTAAAAAAGAAAAATTCTGAAAGAGGACTAAACCTGAAAGACACAAAAGAGATTGTATAGCTGAAAGAAAGCAGATAAAGCCTGGACGGAAGACAGTATTGGAGGTGAGTTTGAGTCACTTTCCCATCACTGTGTCCTGTAATTGTGCCATTTCCTTTGTAACGGCGGATATATGGCAAACCGCAAGCATGTTTTTTTCTTTTGGTGACACACTTGGTGCCGCGGACAACGGACAGGATCTGCTATAATGTAGGATAACTCCGCCGCCTATGTACAACCGCGCCACTCTCCGCGCTTTGGTTGTGTTGCCAGCTTTTAACACAACTTAAGCGGATTAATTTCAAGGGCCTTCGTTACCCTTACTCACTTAAAGAAACACAGTAGGTAAAAGTATAATTTCACGCTGGGAATATAGGTAGAGTGAATTTTTAATCAATTTGGTATTCCTGTAAAATATGCCAGATTAACACTTCAGACAGCCGGTCTATGCAAAGTTAGATCCAATTATGCATGTCTGGGTGAACCTAACCCACCGGCTTCCTGCATTTTGCACTTTTATGGTAAGGCTTCTCACGATTAAGAGGATTGTGACAATGTTGCATTTTTGGTACTCACAATACTAATGAGCTCACAGAATATTCAGCGTGAAACGGTACTTGTACTGTGTTCCGCAGAGTGAGGGTATCGGAGGCCCTTAAAAATACCGCTTAATGCGACGGTAAAAGCCGGCAACACAACCAATGCGCAGACTGTGGCGCGGTTGTCCATGGGCGGCGGTGTTCTCTTACCACATAAGAAACCCACCTGCACCATTGTCTGCTATAGAATAAAAAAAATAAAAAAATACAAATGCTATGGAAAATACATTTTGGCTATGGTAAAATTTTTGTTATATGCATCTTGAAAAAATGTAATAACCTCCACCCATTTGTTGTGCGATCACGAAAAAGTTTACTAACATTCGATCCGTTTTCATAGAGCGCCAAATTCATAGTGGCCAATGTAGAAAATATTGTTCTCCTTAAAATTGAATTAATCCATAATATACGCTTCATGTATACATTATATAGCACCCAGATTTCTAAAAAAAATCGAAAATCGAAAAATCATTATTTTTCGCACGGTTTTAATTGGCGGCCATCTTGTTTTAAATACTTTTGCCAAAAATAGTCAAAGAAGTATTTTTTTTTAAATAACTATGTGTTTTGTTATGTATGGTTTTTTATATGACAGATAATCTGTCTCAACTGAACAGATTGTTAAGAGAAATTAATGATTTCATGCTATTTTGATTCAAAGGACAAATTTATCAATAAACAAACTTATTAAAAGATAAAAATATTATCGTTTTCTTTATTTCTCTCAAGAAAATGTATATTGTATCGATCTTATATGAGTGAATTATAACCGTATTTGAGGAATATTTATCCTTTTATATAAACGTCAATTGTTTTTTATAGTATAGCGGACAACGGAGCACGTGGGTCTCCTATACGGTGAGAAAACATCACCGCCCACGGACAACCGTGCCACCTTCCGCGCATTGGTTGCTTTGCCGGCTTTTTACGCCACTTAAGCCGCATTTTTAAGGGCCTCCGATATCCTCACTCACTCAGTGAACCAAGTACAAGCACCGTTATTTAACATTGTCATTCAATATGCATTCAAATATGGATCCTTTATTTTAAAAACGTAGTTTTAAAGATTTATATGCCATTCAAAAGCGTCTACGTTGATAGCACTGTTATAGTCATCATGAATTTAGTTATGTTTTGATTTATAGCAACTAAATAGTTCAACTTTAATGTTCCTTATAAATTTCATAATAAAACCATTATATACCCACCTTTAGACAAATTATGCAGAGAATTTAAATTAGTGTTGGCCAAAAGCAAGACCAAGACCAAGACCGCCTAATTTTAGCAAGAACAAGACTGAGCCCGCAATACCCTTGCGTCTTGCAGCTATTTTTTTTGGCAATGAATCACATCTTTTGACATATTTTATAAATCTGCTTGGTCATTACTATAGCTATGCTAATTCAAGCTCAATATGTTCCTATTCTGATAGATTTATCTAAGATCTGAAGTAAACTTCAATAAATATTAATAGCCTAATAGTTCAATTCAAGACTTGCAAGACTCTTGCTGCAAGACCAAGACCAAGACTGGTAGAGCAATAGCTAATCCAACACCAGGACCAGGTGTATTGGAGCAAGACCAAGACTAAACTAAGTCTTGCATTTGGGCACCACTAATTTAAATATAACGTGATATTTTAGCCTAAAGAGTAAAATTGTGTTACCTAAACACGTTTCTTTATTGTAAAAGATATGAGCAAGATATGTATTAATTCATACACTGATAACCAAACCTGAAGTGTGCAGTATGTGAAGGCGCGTGCATTGAGCATATATTTCATCATATGTTGTGACACGTGTATTTCTTATACGTCATTAAGAGTTGTTCGTTGATGGTTTTATTACCTTATAATTTATTGCCCATAGACGATAGATTATCATTTTTCTTTATTTATAATTTTCATCTCTTATTCAGTTTCAATGCTGCAATACAATGATTCAGGTGGAAAACGGTAAGTTACTTTCTCATTTATAATATAGTACGAATTACACTTGTCGTATAAGCAGTAAATATTTTCAAAAATTATTCATGTTTCCAAGTACAGACGCTTGAATAATGGAACTGCGGATAGAGAAAGTGTGATGCAAGTTTGCGCGGTGTGAGCTACGAACAAGCTGATGCAACAATTTGCTGCGCTGACTACAGCGCTGACCGAATCTACTATAAATCGGACGACACTGCCGTTATAAGTTTATATTTAATAGATGTGAACGGAGCAGGTGGGTTGCCTAAATAATAAGAGAACACCGCCGCCCTTTGACAACGGCGCCACAGTCCTCGCATCGCTTGTGTTGTCGACTTTTTACGCGAGCGTAAAGCGCAACTTAACGTCCGAGTCTGAATAGATTTCTTTCTTTGAGACCCTTGTCTCATTTCTCTAAATTAAATTCTATACCCTACACTTGTCCAATTTATGTTTGAACGCATTTACCTCTAATTAAATACACAATGTATATTAAATACTTATGATTAAGTACTTTCTTGTAAATCTGTCTGTCCTTATATACTATTTTTTTAATGGTTTAGTGGACAATGGAGCAGGTGGGTCCCCTATATGGTAAGAGAACGCCGCTGCTCATGGATAACCGCGACACAGTTCGCACATTGATTGTGTTGGCGGCTCTTTTCGCCACTTAATTAGCATTTTAAAGGGCCTCTGATATCCTCACTAACTCGGCGAAACACAGTATAAGCACCGTTTCAAGTACAACTACCTTTTCACGCTGAATATTCTGAGAGTCCGTGGTATCACTTCGGACGAGCGGGCCCAATTAATGCATAAGTATGGCTCTACCACGGGTGCGACACCGATGACACTCGCCCGGCCACTGTCAAGCCCTTTCAGAGACCGAATAAATTATAAATTAAATTATTATTGTCCGGACTGGGGTTCGAACCCGACACCTCTTGCTTCATGGTAGACTTATTAAAACACTTAACTGGGTATCAAAATTAAATTAAATTATTTAACTTCTAATAAGGCTTACCTTTTTTAATCTGTTATATAAAAATAACAAACATTTTTCTTCCCTTGATTGAGTTGACATCAGAGCAATAATCTAGTGTCTTATTATACCACGCAACCGTCTTGCTAATAGTGTTTCTAAGTAACGTCATTTTGTACAATGAACAGGACATCCGGCCGACAACCGACACACCACATTTGCCAAGCCATATTTTAATGAAAAATGTTCCCATACAGTGGTAAAAGCGACATCACCGAACATCTTATGTTACATAACCTGTCATATTTTCTCTTATTGTGATCTGTGGCCGGATTTTATATTGACTGTAATAATATAAATAGCAAGAATATTCAGTGATATATATAGTTTTATTGTGTTGTTGTGTTGCCGGCTTATTACGCTACTTAAACAGCATTTTAAAGGACTCCGATATTCTCACTCCCTCACCAAAACACAATAGAAGCACCGTTTCAAGTAAAACTTCTATTCAACGTTAAATATTCTGTGAGCCCGTTGTATTACTTTGGACGAGCAGGTCAAATTAGTGCGTCTGCATTTGCATCAACATGGCCCTCCCACGAGTGTGACAGTATTAAGATACTCACCCGGCCACTGTCAATAAGACTGAATAAATTATAAACTTAATTATAATTTATAATTGTCCGAACCGGGATTTGAACCCGATACCTCTCGCTTCATAGCAGACATATTAAACCACTTAGCTACGTGGCACTTGAGTTTAGCCATTTATTAAATATCAGTAATAATTATAGCATATATGTTATTCTGATTTATAATTTTCATTAGAATCCATACTCAAGAAACTTTCATGTTTATTATACTAAGAGGACGGTAGTAAAACAGGAAGTAAAACAGTTAAGGTTGCCCCGATAGAGGATTAGGTCAGGGAGAGACATTTGAGGTGGTACGGTCACATTCAAAGACGCCCGAAGATCACATGGTGAAACTTGCCTTACAGTTGCCAAGCAACAAACGCTCACGTGGATGACCGCCCGCCACTTGGTTGACTACGGTCGAAAAAACCTAACACAAGCTCATCTCAAAATAGACCTATCACAAAATCGTGCTGAATGAAGAATGCGGACTAGGAAGGCCGACTCCAAGTAAATGGGAACAGGTCTAGCAAGAAGAAGACGGTAGTAAAACAGTAAAAAGAGTGATTAGTTGGTATCAAGGTCACAAAAGGTTCTGAAACCAGAAATAATTATTGATGAACCATTTGTAAATCCTTGAACGGCGAACTTTATTAAATTATTTGTTTTGTAAAGTGATCCGAAAAGTTTTGGGGCGGAAACGATGTAATTCAAACTTACTCCTGTAATAGCTTTGCTCCAATTGCAGCGACGGACCTACGAGTATTGACTATCTTTTACGATTGATTGTTTAATTAATAATAAATCTGTAAATGCTTAAAAAATATGCGCCTAAAAACGCAGAGTGGGACGTCCCGCCACGCGATGGAAAGACGATCTCATGAAGGTTGCGGGCAACCGCTGGGCCCAGATCGTAATAGGTGTCTTTGGGAGGCCTATTTCCAGCAGTGGACTTGGTAGGCTGATGATGATGATGATGAAATTCTATTTCTATTCTATTCTAAATTGTATTCTATTTTTAATCTAGGACCCGATGTGGCTGGTCTGGTAATTGCATAATCAATTAATGACACTGGAGCTATGTGTGATGATTAATGTAGAGATATTTCCAGACCAATACAACTTGGGGACAACGCACCCGCGGCTCTGCAAGTGCTAGAGGTGTCTTTGGGCGAAGGACAGCTTATCCTAAAATTTAGTTTACCATTTCCATAAACAAAACAAAAAACACTTGTGATTGATCAAAATAATTTTTCTTTTCCGTGTCTCATACACAGATATCTAAACGCAACTAAATTAATATTCTGTAATATAATTTATTAATTTTGCAATCATGTACCATAAATCTTGTAAGTTTAAAAATATATGACTATGGCAATAATATTTTTTTAAATTTAATTTGTGATAGTTTGTGTTCATGTTAATTTATAGAAACTGTGGTTTTATGTTTCTTTTTCTAAATAAGCAATTGTAAAGGTCCCTACGAACAATCAGGGAGCTCATCCCTACTATCATCAAACAGTTCGGCAGCGGCTTATCGCAGATGATTACCGGCGAGGTTGGGGCTCGACAAAGGGACGCATTTGTGTCGCTGAATTTATGAGGCACTTTTACGACTGCCAAATAGCTCTAGGTATTTTTGTGGGGCGGGTCGCTGTAGTGCCGCTAGTACCAGCCGCCTCAAATAACTAACGAATATAATATTAGACAATGTTAAATTTTTTCTATATAAATATAGCACATGAAATAATAGGTCATTGTGGTATGCATCTTGATCGTAATTGCATTTCTTCCCGACTTCTTTCACCTTTGCATGTTTTATATAGTGAAATAATAGAAACATAGGTATAGTAAAACATCTCTAAACATAACATAAAATTACTGTTAGTAGGATTATTTATACATAACAAATGATATCGACGTATATATATGTAAAGAAAAACCATTCTAAATAGTGTGTCATGTATGTAGTCGATTTCCTTCAGTTTTAATTATCTGTGTTATCGCTGACACCTGTCACTGACAACTCTATTGCAATAAGGTGTCATCTAATGTCAGATTATGTTCGGCAGTTAGAATTATTTTAGATAATATTGTAAGTATTAAATAATTTACAATTTAGAATACAATGTAATGATCAAAACGTTCTACCAAGTTTGAAAATAAAACTATTATTTTTCAGTTATGCGATTAGGTACGTCTTTTCTTTGAAAAATCCTACAAGATTCATTATATGTATAATGTATACATTAAAGTAAATTCCATTTCAACACAAATTTCTATATTACTGTCGTTTCGGTCAGTCCTATCTAACTACTTCATAACAAACATCATTGTAATTACTCAGTAATATTTTTTAATTCCCTTGTGTTAAATCAATCGAGGTTGCTAGTTTTCGTAATAATACTAATAATATTTAATATTGTTAAAATAAATTAGCTCTAAAAGGTCTTGAAATGATTCATTGATCATTGGAACCCAAAAATAGCAATAAATTAATTTAGTTACTTGCAGAGTAAACTATTCTGATTGGACTACAGTAAGCGCGTATAATGCCGCCCCTTCACAATAAAGTTTATGCAGAATCCGCAGATAAATTTCACATAATTTCATTGTTTAGAATATTTTTAGTATCGCCATGTGTCGGTGGAAGCTTTTATAGCATCCGCCAGTTACGAGTGACGGCGTTATGGCGTTTTACTGATATGGAAATTGTGTGTAAGGAAACGCACAATAAACTTAATAAAAATTTATAATCCGAGCCTTTATGCCTTTACCCGCTGTGATATTATATTAAATATTGACTTTACGGATTTGTACATGAAGGGACTTGGCCATTATCATTACTTTTGCAGTAAAAGTTTCGTGAAAGTTTGTATAGGTGGATGGATGTTTGATCCTCTTTCACGTAAACACTACCGAATGGATTTCAATAAATTTTACAACATATAGCTTATACATCAGAATAACACATAGGCTATAATTTGTATAAATATATTTTGTGGATAGTCCAAAATAAGTAAGTGTCAAGTAAGTAGGAAAAATCTATCGTCGGTGAGCTATTCTGGCGTGCCCTGCCAAAACCGTTGAAGTTACACATATGTAATGTACGATGGAAATGTTTATCTTAAATAGCCCTACAAAAAAGCCTGGAACAATATATCATATGTATATTTATATATCAGTATATTTATATCATATGTGTAAGCTATTAAAAGCAAAATAGTGAACAATAACAACGATAAAAATTGATAATGTTTTTCAAATGCACACATTTTTGGTAATATTAAATTGATTCCTGAATGAAAATACTGATGTAACAGAGGATATTTTTATTCGACTGCAAAAATGGAGAGTATGTTTTTCATATATCGGTTTTTCAGGTTTGATTTGGATTCGGTTGGTAGCGTACCTGGTACGACAATGTCTGCCGGGACCACTACTCAATATTAAAAAAGAAAAATTCTGAAAGAGGACTAAACCTGAAAGACACAAAAGAGATTGTATAGCTGAAAGAAAGCAGATAAAGCCTGGACGGAAGACAGTATTGGAGGTGAGTTTGAGTCACTTTCCCATCACTGTGTCCTGTAATTGTGCCATTTCCTTTGTAACGGCGGATATATGGCAAACCGCAAGCATGTTTTTTTCTTTTGGTGACACACTTGGTGCCGCGGACAACGGACAGGATCTGCTATAATGTAGGATAACTCCGCCGCCTATGTACAACCGCGCCACTCTCCGCGCTTTGGTTGTGTTGCCAGCTTTTAACACAACTTAAGCGGATTAATTTCAAGGGCCTTCGTTACCCTTACTCACTTAAAGAAACACAGTAGGTAAAAGTATAATTTCACGCTGGGAATATAGGTAGAGTGAATTTTTAATCAATTTGGTATTCCTGTAAAATATGCCAGATTAACACTTCAGACAGCCGGTCTATGCAAAGTTAGATCCAATTATGCATGTCTGGGTGAACCTAACCCACCGGCTTCCTGCATTTTGCACTTTTATGGTAAGGCTTCTCACGATTAAGAGGATTGTGACAATGTTGCATTTTTGGTACTCACAATACTAATGAGCTCACAGAATATTCAGCGTGAAACGGTACTTGTACTGTGTTCCGCAGAGTGAGGGTATCGGAGGCCCTTAAAAATACCGCTTAATGCGACGGTAAAAGCCGGCAACACAACCAATGCGCAGACTGTGGCGCGGTTGTCCATGGGCGGCGGTGTTCTCTTACCACATAAGAAACCCACCTGCACCATTGTCTGCTATAGAATAAAAAAAATAAAAAAATACAAATGCTATGGAAAATACATTTTGGCTATGGTAAAATTTTTGTTATATGCATCTTGAAAAAATGTAATAACCTCCACCCATTTGTTGTGCGATCACGAAAAAGTTTACTAACATTCGATCCGTTTTCATAGAGCGCCAAATTCATAGTGGCCAATGTAGAAAATATTGTTCTCCTTAAAATTGAATTAATCCATAATATACGCTTCATGTATACATTATATAGCACCCAGATTTCTAAAAAAAATCGAAAATCGAAAAATCATTATTTTTCGCACGGTTTTAATTGGCGGCCATCTTGTTTTAAATACTTTTGCCAAAAATAGTCAAAGAAGTATTTTTTTTTAAATAACTATGTGTTTTGTTATGTATGGTTTTTTATATGACAGATAATCTGTCTCAACTGAACAGATTGTTAAGAGAAATTAATGATTTCATGCTATTTTGATTCAAAGGACAAATTTATCAATAAACAAACTTATTAAAAGATAAAAATATTATCGTTTTCTTTATTTCTCTCAAGAAAATGTATATTGTATCGATCTTATATGAGTGAATTATAACCGTATTTGAGGAATATTTATCCTTTTATATAAACGTCAATTGTTTTTTATAGTATAGCGGACAACGGAGCACGTGGGTCTCCTATACGGTGAGAAAACATCACCGCCCACGGACAACCGTGCCACCTTCCGCGCATTGGTTGCTTTGCCGGCTTTTTACGCCACTTAAGCCGCATTTTTAAGGGCCTCCGATATCCTCACTCACTCAGTGAACCAAGTACAAGCACCGTTATTTAACATTGTCATTCAATATGCATTCAAATATGGATCCTTTATTTTAAAAACGTAGTTTTAAAGATTTATATGCCATTCAAAAGCGTCTACGTTGATAGCACTGTTATAGTCATCATGAATTTAGTTATGTTTTGATTTATAGCAACTAAATAGTTCAACTTTAATGTTCCTTATAAATTTCATAATAAAACCATTATATACCCACCTTTAGACAAATTATGCAGAGAATTTAAATTAGTGTTGGCCAAAAGCAAGACCAAGACCAAGACCGCCTAATTTTAGCAAGAACAAGACTGAGCCCGCAATACCCTTGCGTCTTGCAGCTATTTTTTTTGGCAATGAATCACATCTTTTGACATATTTTATAAATCTGCTTGGTCATTACTATAGCTATGCTAATTCAAGCTCAATATGTTCCTATTCTGATAGATTTATCTAAGATCTGAAGTAAACTTCAATAAATATTAATAGCCTAATAGTTCAATTCAAGACTTGCAAGACTCTTGCTGCAAGACCAAGACCAAGACTGGTAGAGCAATAGCTAATCCAACACCAGGACCAGGTGTATTGGAGCAAGACCAAGACTAAACTAAGTCTTGCATTTGGGCACCACTAATTTAAATATAACGTGATATTTTAGCCTAAAGAGTAAAATTGTGTTACCTAAACACGTTTCTTTATTGTAAAAGATATGAGCAAGATATGTATTAATTCATACACTGATAACCAAACCTGAAGTGTGCAGTATGTGAAGGCGCGTGCATTGAGCATATATTTCATCATATGTTGTGACACGTGTATTTCTTATACGTCATTAAGAGTTGTTCGTTGATGGTTTTATTACCTTATAATTTATTGCCCATAGACGATAGATTATCATTTTTCTTTATTTATAATTTTCATCTCTTATTCAGTTTCAATGCTGCAATACAATGATTCAGGTGGAAAACGGTAAGTTACTTTCTCATTTATAATATAGTACGAATTACACTTGTCGTATAAGCAGTAAATATTTTCAAAAATTATTCATGTTTCCAAGTACAGACGCTTGAATAATGGAACTGCGGATAGAGAAAGTGTGATGCAAGTTTGCGCGGTGTGAGCTACGAACAAGCTGATGCAACAATTTGCTGCGCTGACTACAGCGCTGACCGAATCTACTATAAATCGGACCACACTGCCGTTGTAAGTTTTTATCTAATAGCTGTGAACGGAGCAGGTGGGTTGCCTAAATAATAAGAGAACACCGCCGCCCTTTGACAACGGCGCCACAGTCCTCACATCGCTTGTGTTGTCGACTTTTTACGCAAGCGTAAAGCGCAACTTAACGTCCGAGTCTGAATAGATTTCTTTCTTTGAGAACCTTGTCTCATTTCTCTAAATTAAATTCTATACCCTACACTTGTCCAATTTATGTTAGAACGCATTTACCTCTAATTAAATACACAATATATATTAAATACTTATGATTAAGTACTTTCTTGTAAATCTGTCTGTCCTTGTGTACTATTTTTTAATGGTTTAACGGACAACGGAGCAGGTGGGTCTCCTATGTGGTAAAAGAACATCGCCGCCCATGCACAACCGCACTACAGTCCGTGCATTGGTTGTGTTGCCTACTCTTTACGCCACTTAAAAGGCATTTCAAGGGCCTCCGATATTCTCACTAAGCGAAACACAGTAGAAGTACTGTTTCAAGAACAACTACCGTTTTACGCTGAGTATTCTGTGAGCCCGTGGTATCACTTTAGACGAGCCGGCCCAATTAGCCGGCTTTAGAGTGGCTCTCGCACGGAAAACTAGGTTGAATTTTATCTAAGTTTTCTCTTTTTAATAATACATATTTGAAGTTGTGTATCCCATAAGATCGCAACCAGCGTACTAGAATGGACTTCTGCTGGTTTATCGTGAATTTGCCTACGCATCAAGCCTTTCACACGTACCCACAAATCTCGAGTTTGTACGATCGACTATCTTTGTAGCGCATAGAAAATGTAACTAGAAATGGTAACTTTCTGTGCCTCAACCGTTGCTCAATGAAACTGTATTTAGGACATTGAATTTTTGAATGTTGTTGAGCCGAGAGATATTATTATAATAGATTAATGTTGAGAATATACCGTAGCTAGATTTAAACCTTTTTTATGGCTATTGTACTTCCAATCCTACCTGTTACATATTCCGGCCGGCAACGCAGCCGTAAGGCTAACGGTGTCAATAGAGGAAGAACCGCTTGCTCTAGGTGAGACTCTTCTGTGTTTGCTGCCGTATATACAAAAATGACCGAAAAATCCAGCGACCAGACAGTATTTGTTATATGAATTTGCTTGGATGGACCATGGATTTGCTAACATTTTTATTATATACAGTGAGAGAGGGACTGTAATTTGCAAGGTGACTACAAAGATGTACTTTCTATTAACAAAAGCAATTAAATCTTTGTGTAAATCTGTGCCTACCTACACTTATTATAAATAAACCATCAGATAAAGTTTTTCAGTGTTTTTTTAAAAGAAAAACTTTAAATTAAAAGTGAATTAAGATTTTTCTATATAGGAATAGAATTGTATTAGAAACAATTTATCTGATATCAGAGTTCATGCTTAGAACAAACATAAAATTAGTCCCAATCAAAAGCTAATCTAAGCTTTGGCGTTTAAATAAATTACAACTTTATTGCATTGCATTAAAGTACTTTTTATATGAGGCACTTGGCGTAGGAAATAGTGTGTAGTTTCCATAACGGACGATATGAAGATGAGAATTTATGGAGATACATGCAAAAGGCGGGTCTTCTGACCGTTGACACAGATTACTTTCATCAGTAACTTTAATAACTTAGCACCTTTTTTTATTCTATAGCGGACAACGGAGCAGGTGAGTCTCCTATGTGGTAAGAACACCGCCGCTCATGTACAACCGCGCCACAGTCCGCGCATTGGTTGTGTTGCCGGCTTTATACGATATAACTCAAAATTATTAATATGATACAATTATATCACTAGCTAAGGCTTAGTCAAATGGTTAAAAATCGTATTATTTTTAAGTTTTGACTTAGAATCTTCAGCGTGAAATGGTAGTTGTACTTGAAATTGTGTCTTTCGCTGAGTGAGTGAGAAAATCCGAGGCACTTAAAGATGCCTCTAAATGGCGTATAAAGCCGACAACACCACCAATGCGTTGACTGTGGCGCCGTTGTCCATGGGCGGTAGTGTTCTTTTACCAAGTAGGAGACCCACCTTCACCGAAGTCTGCTAAACTATTAAAAAATAGTACATAAAGACAGACAGATTTATCGTTGTCCGCTATACCATAAAAAATAACTAATAAAATAAAATAAAAATAACGAATAATAATAAATTTTGTGATAATTCCATATTGAACCATATAGTAAATCAGGCTATATTTGAAAGTAAAAGTTACTTATAAAATATTTTATACGCTTTATATCAAATTGTAGGAAATATATAAAATGTGAAATTAACATACAAAAATGATATCTCACCCGTTGGAACACACCGTCCTCTGACGTCACACCTGACCTACTTCTCACTGAATAAAGATATCCGAACATTACTATGAGCAAAATTAATGGACAAAAAGTCAA
>DWCF01003866.1:0-18287 GCA_018230265.1 Delias oraia
AGTAGTAGTTAGCCTTATATGAGGGTATCAGATAAACTTCATACTTTTTTACAGAATATATTTAATACTTTTTATTACAAAATACCTACGTACAAAACAAAACAAAAATATAAATCAAGAGACGTTAATTATGATTGTATTTATTTATGGCTAATAGGCTATAGGAATAATGCTAATGAGAATGCTTGCTTTTCTGAGCATAGTTTCTAAAATCGAGGCTGAAATCGCACTGGAGCGTTACACAGTTAGCGAAGCCCTGGTCTATACTCTATAGTTTTAATACCCATATTCTGTCAACGTTGATACGACTAACCCCAACCTTTAATAATGTTCTTTCAATGATGCAACATATAAAGCAAATAAATAATACATTTCTCATGTTTCTAAGTTAATAATATGTTATCATTTTATTAATATCTAATGAAGTATATTTATTATTTTGTTATTGGCCTATTTTCAGCGCCCTACAAGTCAATAGGTCTTCGCAGTAAGATATATGACCTTTTTGTTTAGTCATTATAAATAGATACTATTGTCAGCTAAATAAAATGTAGCAAAGAAGTTTACATCCGGTAATTGAAAAAACAAATGGTTCTTTAAAATACTATTGAAGGCATAAAGTATTATTCAAATAAACATAACATTGGCCTAGTTGTAATCCCAATGGTGCAGCAGATAGATTTCTTAATAATTATCATTATTAACAATGACAGACTGACTTTTAAGTGTTAAAGAAAAGCCCAAAATAAATAATTAGAAGGATTTAATGTTTTTAAAGGTTTAGTTTTTCCCTTTTCACCTAAACACCAATTTAAAACTGAAAATTTATTTTTATTGTTATAACAATAATAAATATAATAACAATTGTTTTTTAATACTTTATGGTACCTATGTTATTTACGCTGCGTACAAACGTATCTGACAAACCAACATACTAAAAATACTCGAATTTTGTTATAATTGTAATAAAGTCTCATGAAAACCTCGTACAATTTTGATGTTTAATAAAAATTTGATGTCTTAACATTGTCGCATCTCTAAGAGAGCCATGCTGACGCACTAATTGGACCGGCTTGTCTGAAGTCATACCACGGGCTCACCGAATACTCAAACAGTACTTGTACTGTGTTTCGCTTAGTGAGGATATTGGAATTCCTTGAATTTAAACCGCTAGTGGCGCGGTTGTCTATGGGCGATGATCTTTTACCATAGACGACACCCGCCTCCTCCGTCGACCCATATAGCATAAAAAAAGATGAGGAATAGTATGCAGTACTCTTAAGGATCATCAAATAGATTCATATTTGATCATGTCAGACATATTTGTTACGCAAGCACAAATAAATCGCACCAGGAAATTAATTTCAAGGTCCTATTCGATGTTAAAAACGTAATGTTCATCTATTAGGTACAATACGCACATGTACAGACTTCTTTATATGTCAATTGTTTCATTGTAATTTTTATCTGGACTCGAACTAGACTTAATTTTAGCTTATAGTATCGGTAATATGTTATCTCCCTTGTCGCTGAATATGTTGCTAAACTGTAAATTTCGAGAACACTTAAACTGGTGCTAATTTTTTAGGGTATTCTTAAAATTGCAAGAATTGTGGGTCTTACGAAGAGAAAATTTAATAAAATGCCTTAAAGGTATTAAAACTATACTTCTATACACCCATATAAACGATTCGTAATAATAAAGTCAATTTATATCTATTTTGAAGAAAGGTTCTCGAGTGGCGACCACGTACCGGAAAACGCAGAGTAGGATGTCCCGCCACGCGATGGAAAGACGATCTCACGAAGGTCGAGGGAAACCGCTGGATCCAGTTCGCTCAAGATCGTCATAGGTGGGCGTCTTTGGGGGAGGCCTAAGTCCAGCAGAGGACTTGAATAGGCTGATGATGATGATGATATCTACTTTAATAGGCATGCTGTACATTTCTTAGTGGAGAGATTCCGGAAAATTAAAATAATTGATATTTTAGGAATAGGAACATAAAGCTTTTTTTAACCATAAGACAAGACTAGGTTTGCCGGGATCACCTAGTCTGATATAAAAATAGAATGGACCAAATGCAAAGATGGATTTTCTATTGCGCTATCAAAGTTCATTCATACGTTTCTATTTGTTAAAATTACTATTAATGAAAGAAATGCTAAAAAATCGATTTAATGAGTTTTCAAGTTAACAAGAATTTCGCATTTATTTTTATTTTTCGACATGTCGCGTTAAAGTTCGACTTAGTAATTCGACTTAGATTTATGGTACACGATTATTTATATAAATTTAGATGCACTAAAAAAATTTAAATCCAAGTAAGACACCACAATATTTTACTAACTACAACTTACGGAGTCTCGTTTATGAAATTTTTTTGATAGTGTAGCGGAAAACAGAGTGAGTCTCCTATATGGTTGGATATCACTTAAGCGGCGTAAAAAGCCGACAACACAACCAATGCGCAGAATGTGGTGCGGTGGTCTATGGGCGGCAGTGTTCGCGAACACTATAGTAGACCCACCTGCTCCGTTGTCCGCTATATGGTATAGGTAAAAAATCACCGGAAGCTAAAAATAACCTCATTAAAATATAAAACATGATTAAAAGTTTTTGATCCTCCTAAACGTCCATACCTGTTCTTTATGAGGAGAGGTTTAGGGTTGGAACAGGTGTGGACACTTTGTTGACGATTTAAAGTAACTTTCAAGTTCTACTGAATAGTTTTTTTTTTAAATTTTTACTCAAAAACACAAACTGCCACTTTATAATATTGTTATAACAAATCTGAAGTAATAAGAAATTATTATTACGAATGAATAATGACAACAGTTGAGACACAAAAACGGTAATTGCCTTGGCTGGATGACGTGTCATGTCTTTTTTTGATCAACCCACAAAGGAACCGAAAATCAGGTTCCCAATTTAATGATTTTTTTATATTAATGGCTCTAGCAGCTAGCCGATAGCAGGCAACCTACACACGTACTTTTTTTGCTCATAAAGTCAAAGATCTTTTCACACTAGCAGCCCTGCCTCCTAACGCGTCCGATTTACGTGACTTTTTTTATTATACTTTGTGCCAAGTGACGCTATTTTGTTATAAATTAGGCTATGTATTATTCTGTTGTATGAGAGTTTCTTTAAAATACGATCGGTAGTTTCTGCGGAAAAGGATAACAAACATCCAACCATACTTATAGACTTTTGCATTTATTTATTTATTAACGAAGCAGGTGGGTCTCTTATATAGGACAACCGCGCCAAAGTCCGCGCATTGGTTGTGTTGCCGGCTTTTTACATCGCTTAAGTGGCATTTTCAGGCTCTAAAACATCGTCACTCACTCAGCGAAACACAGTAGAAGCACCGTTTCAAGTAGAACTACCATTTCACGTTGCGTATTCTTAGAACCCGTGCTATCACTTCGGACGAGTCGTCCAATTAATGCGTCAGCATATGCTTAAACATGGCTCTCCCACGGGAGCGACAGTATTAAGACACTGGCCCGGCCACTGTCAAGCCCTTCCAGAAAAATTATAATTTATCAGTGTTCCGCAAAGTTTTTGTGTTCAAGGTACATGTAAGAAAAGATACATTTTTAATAGCACACCACAATAAAAAAAATCATCTTTTGTAATTATTAATCAACATTTATTTATTAAACAACACCAAACAAAAAACTTCGCTCATGCGCATGTGTACTCAAGTGTTTTCTTACTCGTACCTAACACTTAAAATGAAACATTGTTATTTTTCCACACACCAATTAGCGACCAAGGTACGCCAATATGCGGTGGTACATATTTTGCGGAACACTGCTATAGGAGGCACACTCGCTCCGTTGTCCGCTATACCATAAAACAAACATTTGAAAGGTATCCAATAATATCTTCTGTTCACTGTCCGGATTTAGTCTCTTGATTAGACACAGAGGGTAGAAGTGCAGTTAAGCGAGACAGACATCGCTTGTTGGAATTAACCATTCGCTGTCTGTCATGCAATTGCATAATGGGGCAATGACCGCAAGGTTATGCGGCCGCTAGTGCGAAAGTTAATAGGCTAAAGCAAGCTTCCAAACACCGATTCATTAAATGTTTTCGACACAGAAATGTGTAGTTTAAGTCAGTCAAATCAATTTTGTAAACTTAAAATAAATTTAATGTTATTTATTATAGGCTGGCAACGCATATGCAAAGGATAGGGGTGACCGTGGGCGGAAGACCGGTTTTCCTAGGTGAACCTCTTGCTTGATTGCCACCCTTTTCATCTCTGGCTAATATAGGTTAAACGGTCCTGTGCCCGTGGACACCTCTAGCCTTTACAGAGCCGGGGATGTGTTGTCAGCCTATAATAAATAAAATAAAATAACTTTTAAGTATACAAATAGAATATGATTAATTTAAACTATCAATTTCTGTGTGTAAAGTACTTATTGAATCGTTTTTTGGAAGCTTGCTTTCGCATTAACGGCTGCATAAGGGTAACGCGGGTGCGTTGTCGGCCTTTATGGCATATATATTATATATTGGTACAATTAATATTATCTGGTGACCAGTCTAGTTGCAACATAGAAAACCTGTCTGATACGGGCCTAGATTTCAATTAGCGTTATATATAAATCCAGTTCTAGGGAAATTAGTACATATATACCCATAATTATAAACGCACTATATTTTAAGTTTAACTAGCTAACCTAAGCAAATGTTGTTTTGCCACATAAATTAGGCTAAAATCCCTACTAACAAATAAATATACATACAAAATTTTGATAGCCTCGTAGTTGAATGGTTTTCAAAGTGTAATATGAAGCGATAGGTATCGGGTTCGAATCTCGGTCCGGACAATTACAATTTAATTTATGATTTATTCGTTCTCTGGAAGGGCTTGACAGTGGCTGGGCGAGTATCTTAATACTGGCGCAATCGTGGGAGAGCCATACTGACGCACTAATTGGGCCGGCTTGTCCGAAGTGATACAACGGGCTCATAGAATACTCAGCGTGAAACAGTACTTGTACTGGGTTTCGCAGAATGGGTGAGGATATCGTTGACCCTTGAGTGGCGTAAAATGCCGGCAACACAACCAAAGCGCGGAGTATGGCGCGGCTGTTCATAAGTGGCGGTGTTTTCTTACCACACAGGAGACCCACCTCCTCCGGTGTTCGCTATAGAATAAAAAAAACTTACTGAGAGAAATAATGAAATAATAAGATTTATTTTCTTAGCAAAAATATTACTACCATTTATATTTCTTACTTGTTGTTTCCTTTCTAGTGCAATGTCTATCTGGGCAATAAAATAACATATCATTCGTCTTTAATTACATATTTATTTGCGGTAATATCTGTTATGATGTTCTGAGTGGATTATTCCGGGAAAACAACTATTACAACATAAATATTTGTTTACCAATAGTTAACTTTTATCGGCAATATTAAAAACAGCCATGACATGCAATCCAAACATGAGAAGGACCGTGTCCGAATACTCGAGTTTTATTGAGAATTATAACTAAATCAGAATTAATCTTTAAATAACTTCGTTGCTTTAAATGTGCACATTGCTGAAAAGTTAATTATAAGAACTTTGACCGATTGATTGAAACTTTCACTCGTGGGAGAGCCATGCTGACGCACTAATTGGACTGGCTCGTCCGAAGTGATACAACGGGCTCATAGAATACTCAGCGTGAAACGGTACTTGTACTGTGATTCGTAGAGTGAGTGAGGATAACGGAGGACCTTAAAAATGACGCTTAAGTGGCGTAAAAAGCCGGCAATACAACCAATGCGCGGACTATTGGCGCGGTTGTCCATTAGCGGCGGTGTTCACTTACCATATAGGAGACCTACCGGCTCCGTTGTCCGCTATACTATATAGAAAAAAAGAACTCCACGAATTTTACACATTAAACCTCGAAATTATATACTTTTTAGAAAATTATCTTAAACATGACTAGTTTTGCCGCCAAAACAGCAGATTAGAAAAGTATGCAACAGATAATAATTTAGTATAGTGGGATAGTGTTTGAAATACTGAAGTTTTTTATTGAGACTTTTAACTACATCAGAATTAATCATTAAATTATATCACTTTCCCTTAAATGTGCACATTGCTGGATAGTTTATGTTTAGAAATTATGAATTTTACACATTAAACTTCGAAATGAGATAATTTTTTAAATTACCGCTAAAAACCTAAATTTCTTCATCAATCCATTGTCATAAACAATAGATTCCAAGGGCATATTGCGATAGATAATTTAGAAAACTATAGTTTATCGCGTTGTTATGGCACGGCATTGTGGAAATATACTATCATAATGTCAATTGATAACTGACCCCCTGCACGGCATTATATGACGATATAAATGAACAGATTGCGTTTACGTCAAAAATATTTGCTCCGTTTCATCAGATGAACTTGCCCCAACCCGCATTTATTTTTAAGAATAAACTTGTAAACAATAACATTTTGATAATTAACTTTGTGATGTCAATATAATGCTTTTCATTTTGTGTTTTGTGAGAGCCACGTAGATAAGTGGTTTTATAAGTCTATAATGAAGCGAGATGTATCGGATTCCAATCCCGGTCCAAACAAAAATAATTTAATTTATTCGGTTTCCGGAAAGACTTGACAGTGGCCGGGCGTGTGTCGTAATACTGTCGCAAACGTAGGAAAGCCATGCTAACGAACTAATTGAGCGGCTCGTCCGAAGTGATACCACAGAATACTCAACGTGAAACGGTACTTCTAATGTTTTTCGTTGCGTGAGTGAGGATATGGGAGGCCCTTAAAAATGCCGCTTAAGCGGCGTAAAAATCCGGCAACACAACCAACACGCGGATTGTGGCACGATTGTTTATAGGCGGCGGTGTTCTCTTACCATATAGGACACCAATCACCTGCTCCGTTGTCCGTTATACCATAAAAAAATGTAAAATGAAGCAACTTCTTTCATACTTTTTTTTAAAGAATTTCGATACTCCATTTGTCATGCTCCGTTACATTTGAAATCAATTATTGAAGAGTGATTGTTTAATAACTAACAAAAAGCGATTAAAGAAATGTATGTTGCTACCAAAAAAAACCAATAATGTAACACGCATATATGTAATATACAGTTTTGCAGCCTACTAGGAATAAAGAGGTTAGAATTACGTATTCACCGAGGATGTACCTAATAGAAATGTTACATGGCGACACCAGTCATTTTGTTAACAAAGATTATATTTTGTGCAAGGAGGATTATATATTTATTAAATTTAATATTTATATTTATTCTAGTTATAATTGATTTGATTACTAAATAAGTAATTTTTTGGAATATGAATATATTAACTTCATGATGTTAGTGCTGAAAATAAAAGTAGCCTACCTATTAATGTTAAAAAAGGTCTAGAAATATTCTAAATAAATTCCACAGTTGTAGAAAATCGCTTATACAATCTGAATTTGTAATTTTTCTATTGCTTAAAATGTCAAATCAGCGAATCTTATTAAATTTCTTTCTTAATATTGCTTTATGTCATCGATTTTTTTATGTTATAACTAACAACGAAGGAGGTGGGTGTCCTCTATGGTAAGAGATCATCGCCTCCCATGGTTAACCGTGCCGCAATCCAAGTTTTAATTGCAGACGCCTTTGGCGCCGGTTAGTGAGGATATCGGAGGCCCTCAAAAACGATGCTTTAGGGGCGTAAAAATCTGGCGCGATTGTCCATGGGCCCATATAGAACCATATAGAAGACCCACTTCTGCGATGTCTTCTAAACTATAAAAAACCCCACCAGCGATTAACTGTGCTCAAAATATTATTTTGAACTCAATAGAATAGATAATTTTATGACGTCGATGCGTGCTTTATACGCTTAATATTATTTATATGCGCAAAAGTTGAATGGCATCCATTTTGAGGTCAAACATTTTATAACAAGCCTGTGTACGTCACATTTTGTTTTTGCAAGTGTCGGCACCGCCTCCATATATTCACAAAACGGGGTGGATTCTTGCTAGTCCAACATCTACCTTATATGGCAAATGTTATGTAGTCTGTGCGTTTTAATTGACACTAATCGTAAATTAGACGAAGGTTTTTATAATTAAATCAAATCTAAACAAATTTAAACGAAAAACAAATCGAATTAACAGGTGATTTTGAGTTCAACCCTTGACGAAATTAAAAATACATATAGTGAGTGTTTTTTATGGTATAGCGGACAACGGAGCAGGTGAATCTCCTATATGGTATGAGAACACCGCGACCCATGACCAACTGCGCTACAGTCCGCGCATTGGTTGTGTTGCCGCCATTTTACGCCTCCGATATCCTTAATCACTCAGCGAAACACAGTAGAAGCACTGTATCAAGTACAGCTACTGTTTAACGCTGAGTTTTCTGCGGGCCCGTCATATGAGAACAGCAAGAGATAGAGATAAGTGAAGGATACTGGTAAAGGTCTATGTCGGTAGAGAACCTTACCATCTTGTGGTTGATGAAACTTTTTTTTATTATGTTTATACCTGAAAATGTGTATTATAAAATGGTCAGCGAATAAAGGTCTTCTATTATTCATTATTATTATTTGAATTGTTTCAGTTAGAACATGGAGGGTCCAGGGAGGCCAAATCATTGTGGCTTGCAGAGCCGGGTGGAAGTAAACACGACAATCGACAGATTAACCATAGACGACACACCAGAAATAGGCAGCCAGAGTGACAGCTGTCAGTGCGATTCGCAGGGCGAGGTGAAGATCATAAACAAGCGATTCTGCCGAGGTGCAGTTGAATCAGGTACAAGTCATTTTTACTCTATGAACTCTGAAGCCCAAAGGGAATGATATTTGGCTACAGCCAAAATAGGCAATATAAAGTCGTTCTGACTATTTATCATCAAATAAAGCAAGGCATAAACACAAGAAAAATATCTATTTCTATCTTGCACTAAAGAACTGATCTCTGATGGACAGCCTTATCTTGTATAACCGAGAAAATTAAAATATATCCACCTGCTTATGAAAGTAGTTATATCTTTTCATTCCCTTTGAGTTTATCTAAAAATTTAAGATATTTGACAAAAGTAATATTTTCGGTAGACGTCTTCCATCCAACCCAGTCATCCAGTCTTCCAACCCTTAAATCAAACTCAAAAAAAACCGATTCTCTAAAAATATTAATCTTAACTTTTGTACTCGGACGCAAAGCAGCCTAATATATACAGCCATATATATATACATAATATATATACAGCCTATATGTTCATCCAGGATATTCAAGATGTCAAGACCATATGGTCATACAGCAAGTAGTCATTCCAAAAAACCTTGATGTCAGGCTACATTCATATCAAATTTCATGAAAACAAGCCCAACCCATTCCTAAATAATTACGACTCTATAGTATCAGCTGCCTGCAAAGGTATTTGCAAACCAATACGACTTAGGGACCTAAAATAGCGGACCTTATCTGAAAGGCCGGCAACGCACCTGTGCTCCAGCAAGGTCTGGGGATGTCCATCCACCTCGATAAGACTTAGGCGCCCGACATACCGGAGGCTGTTTTATGTATTACACGATCCAGATGATCGAATCGCCCAAGCAAACAAAAAGCTGCTAGCCTCCGTAGAGGATAAAAGAAATCAGATGGTAGTGTTCTGTGTAGGGACCGCGTTAAAAACCGCCCTCGCCGGAAACGGAGGCGTGGACCGATATGACGCAAAGTCCAGCCCGGTGAGATTCCGACCGGCGGCTCAGGTGGCCAAGGTTCCCGCGACGGCCCACGCCGACGTTTGTGTCTCGCAGGAGACGCCCTTGCGCTAGTCGCCGCACAAAACAAACTTTCGGCCCAAAGTCCGCGAAAAGCTGTCTCAGTCATTTTAAAAACAACGACCAGTAGGTTCAACCAGGATTAAAGATCCTCCGCCCATGCACACCCCCTAGCCCTTGCAGGAGGATATTCGTAGTCGTAGTAATTTTTTTGACTATAATATACATATTAATAGTTAAGTAATGTAATTGATTTCCAAAACAGTGTAATAACATTAAACTAAGTAAAAGCTCCATGCAGGTTTGACACACGAGTGCGGGGTTTTTGGTGCAATTGGGACAGGCGAATGGCCCACTCAGATAGACGTGGGACAAGTCATATGTCTGGGATTGGTGGCATTACAGCACAGGTAATCATTACTTACTATCATTAAATTTAAATTATCAGAAATAATAATGTATTTACGATTATGAATTATGATTCTCATAGGATTTATAATCGATACGTTTTTAAAAGCGGTTTTACGCGCCTCTTTTGGCCTTTTAGAGCCTATATTTATTCACAAGTAACACGGTGGAAATTTTACTTGAGTTTTATTGAGAATTTTATGCACGTCACATTTCACTGAATTACCTAACTTTCATGTAATTGTGCACATTGCTAGACATGTTATGCCTAAAACTACTAATTTTACATAATATCTCGAAAAGATAAATTTTATTTAGAAAATAATACAAAATATGAAATACTCATTGTTGCAAGGGCGCCATAACCTCAAACAGTTGCATGAATAATAAAAATAAAATACCGATATTTATGTGCGTGTTCTGTCAAAGTAATCATCCTAAATATAACAAAGTAGAAGATAAAAGACTACTATAATTTATATTATTTAATTTTGTATGCTTTATATGTTTTTGCATAGATACACGTAAAGTTACAGATTATTCTAATAATAATGAAAAAATATAAACACACCAATTACAGAATAAAAATATAGTTGTGTTATAATAGTTAATATATAATATAATAATAAAAAATATAATAGTTATTTTTAAATATTGTTAAACGCTGTTATTGTTTTATTGTTAAGACGTGTTAGGAATAATAAAATTGCATTTTAATTATATACTCTGTGCGATATATCAACGAAATATATTTATAACCTATATTAAGGTAGAAAATATCTCAATATATCGGTTTCAAAACAATTGTATCGGATATTTAAAGGCAATATTGAATATAAAGATAAAAACTGCTTGCAAGCGGTATTTTTTCTTAATTCAAACATAAAAGTTGGCTTGAGGCAAGGTTAAATCGCTTCTTTGATGATAATTCTTATCTTACACGTGATCGCATTCATATCTGTCGATAGATGACATAAAGGAAACATTTATTTCGTAATAGTTTGATTAATGATATTTGGAAAAAAACTGACATTTCACTAATTAATCATTAATAGAGGTTTCTTCCAGTCAAGGATGATTAGTTTTTTATGGTATGCGGACAACGGAGCAGGTGGGTCTCCTATTAAGTAAGAGCACATCGCCGCCCATGGACAACCTCGCCACAGTCCGCCGATTGAAATAAAATGAAATGTAATATTTTTATTTAACAAAAATACAGCTTGTTAAATACTTAAAATATAAAAAAATATAAAAAAAAATTAGCTCTGAGATGCCTGGCAACAACTTATTCGCAAAGCGTGATCTTTTACAAAATCATTAAAACTGCTTATACATAGTATGCTTTGCCTTCATTGGTTGTGCTGCCGGCTTTTATTACTTTTAATTAATATTGTATTGTATTTTACTATGTATTTTTATATATATTTATTATATATTTTATCATGATGATGATGATGAATATTGAACTGTATTTTAGTGGCAGAAATTTGTATATTGTATTATTATCTCAAGCCAGCATATTTAATTTTAAAAATTAAGATTTTTAATAAAGCATAGACTAAAATAATATAAAAATAAAGCAGCTGATGCGTGGAATAATCTAGAATAAACATTCAGTTATGATTTGGAATTAATTAATTTAATTTTGAAAAATAATTAATTTGGAATTAATTACTACATTGTTATCAACAACGTATATCAGACAATTTAAACTAATTAATTATGTAAATAATACGAATTTGACAATACAACTTATTATATTACATTAGAAAAATCTCTTTATGATATGATATCCAAATATAAGATAAATATTTGTTGTATGAATTCAAAAAAATTAACTGTTGTAGTTCAGTGCTAAATCTAGGCGTAAGTTGGGATTTATTGTGATCTCTTTTCATGGTACAGTTGGTAACAGAGTAGGCGGGTCTCCTCTAAGAGATCGACGCTGCCCATGAACAACCGCGTCATGACCCACGCTTTGGTTGTGTTGTCGGCTTTTTACGCCGCTTATCTCAGCGATCCTCATCCCTTTTCAGACACGGATCTCTAGGAATTCAAGGACAGTTTTCACGGACGCTTAATAAAATAAATGGCAAACAATATTAAAAATAACTAAAATAAATCATTGGTATTTAGGTATGGTCCGGAGATGACACCGCGGACCCCCAAACATATATTCCACCACAGGTTGTGAAACAGTCTTTATCTCATTCTATTTATTTCAGAGGTCAAGAATCTGCAGGTATTGTGACGTCGGAGGGTAAAAGCGCGCGAACTTTCAACTCACACAAGGGAATGGGTTTGATAAATAATATATTTAACGACGAAGCGATGAAGAAACTCAAAGGAAATCTTGGCATTGGACACACCAGGTTAGATTACATTTAATATTCATTTACTTATAACGGAACGAATTACTTGGAGATTGTATTGCTTATGGTTTAATGACTGAAGTCATAACATTTCTTACATAGATTAGACTTGGTTGGAGTCGTCAAGTAATTTAATTTAGTCCGTTCGCGTTAAGAAAATTGTGAGTCATCATTGTTTATTATTAATTAGCCAATTATCGCGTTCATTATTATATTATTATCTATATGGTGATAGAACACGGCCGCCCATGGACAACCGATCTTAGTCCGCGCTTTGGTTGTGTTTCCAGCTGTTTACGCCGCTTAAGCGGCATAAATTTAAGGACCTCCGATATCCTCACTCATTTAGCGAAACACAGTAGAGGTACCGTAAGTACAAATACTATTTCACGCTGAGTAATTTGTGTATTTCTGTCACGTTCACCATTTTTTTTGAATGTCGGACAACGGAACAGGTGAGTTGCCTATATGGTAAGAGAATACACCCGCTTATGGACTGCCCCACATTCAGTGCTAAGGTTGTGTTACCTTCTTTTTACTCTGCATAAAGTTAAGGGCTTCCGAAAACAAAACTCAGTACAAGTACCTTTTCGCGCTGAGTATTCTGTGAGCCCGTGGTCTCTTTCGAACGAGTTGGCCCAAATGTTGTGTCAGGATATGATCCAGCCTTTCTCTCCTACAGGTGCAAATATATTAGTAAGATTATTTTATCGCTCTTTGTTTTAGGTATTCAACTTCAGCCGCATCGGAGGAAGTCAATTGTCAACCGTTCGTCGTTCACACGGCACATGGCGCGTTGGCTGTCGCTCACAATGGAGAACTTGTTAATTGTAGTAGCCTTAGGAAAATGGTAATTTTTTTCATATTTTTAAGTAAACTTAACACGTACTAAGGGGCTTGGCGCTGGAAGTAAATTGCCCAAACTTGCGTCACGGTGAAAAAGCGAACGGAATTAGGCGGGTATAGCAATACAGGATGTATATTGCCACAGCATTAGAAACCAAGATTGAAGTGTGTTAAATAAATGAATTTGGTCCTGAAAATGTATTGTATACTTTCATTAAATGATGAAAATAATACATAAAATAAATCTGATTTTAATGATACCACTCAAGCCGGGAAAAAAGCTGGTAACACAGCAAGACCGGAATGTGGTGCGGATGTCCATTACCGGAGGTGATCTCTTACTTTAAAGGACAGTAAAAAATTGTTTTGACACCTAGAAACTCTCCCAATTAAATGTCCCAAAAAATAATTCTATTTATAGATTTTTTAATGGGATTTTTATATGTGGGAGAGCCATGCTGAAGCATATCCTGACGCAATAATTGGGCCGGCTCGTCCGAAGTCATCCCACTGGCTCATAGAATACTCAGAGTCAAACAGTACTTTTAATGTGTTTCGCAGAGTGAGTGAGGATATCGGAGGCCCTTAAAAGTGCTGTTTAAGCGGCGTAAAACCCGGCAACACAACCAATACGTGGACTGAGCCACGGTTGTTCATGGATTGGCGGTATTCTCTTACTATATAGCCGACCCACCTGTTCCGTTGTCGGCTATACCATAAACAATGATAATAATAATCAATAATAAACCCATGACGGCATTCACAGATTAATAGATACATAATAAGAATTACACGTATTTAAAGTTTGCTTGTGAAAATTGATTATTTTTTTCAGGTGTTGGGTCGTGGAGTGGGCTTGTCAACTCACTCAGACTCTGAGCTGATCACGCAGGCCCTCTGCCTTAATCCGCCGGAAGGGGAAACCAATGGTCCCGATTGGCCAGCGAGGATCAACCATCTCATGAGGTAATCCTATATACATTCAGATGTCTGCGTTCTTTAATGATATTTATATTCCACATAAGCTGTTATGAACATATTAATAACTAAAGTTCTAACTGATCACAAACAAGCCTAGTTCTGAGAAATTAAGAAACTCGGCTAGATTTTATTACTAAATGACATTTATTTACAATAATTTGTATGTTAACATTAGTACATTATTTTGTATTACTTGCATCTATTGTGTTTGTTTTAAAAATATTAAATTTATTTAGCGAAACTAAGTGTGAACGCCCTAGTCTTGAAATCAAATAGCGGATCCAACCAGATGTCCACGACATATATACATTTCATATAGACGTTTTTAAAAATAAATTAACAAGAAATATCTGCGCAAAATTCGTAATATTTAACATTATAATATAGATTTGCTTTTCACTTTTAACTATGACTAAAAAGTTATTTTATTGAATGCTTTTGACTTGCACAAGTAAACTTTTTTTTTGTAATGGAAATAAACTACATATAAATTTGTTATTATAGATTGGCACCTCTAAGCTATTCCTTAGTGATAATGTTCAAGGACAAAATATACGCCGTTCGCGATCCATACGGAAACCGGCCGCTCTGCCTTGGGAAAATTCTTCCACTTGGTTCATCTTGTAAGTGTCATCATTTTACTATAAAATAATGGCGTGATGCAATTTGTTGCGGATTCTTCTGCACCTAGTGCTTTAGAAACGGCGTAAACCCTATTATAAGTAATTTTTTTAACGTCAACAATTGTATAGAGTTCACGACAATTGTCAAGTGATTATGAATTGATTATGATATTAAACAAATACTAAATAACAATAGTTAAGGAATTTCTTGAATTCATCGTCGAACATGGAGGCAGAATACAAAGTTTCATCGTTATCACCACGATGTTTGTCGTTCCACAACTGAGTGTTTTAAAGGCATTTTGTGACCACCGATCTGTGGAATCAGATGCCGGCGGGGGTATTTCCAAACCAATTCGGCTTGGGGAAAGGAAAGAGCGTACATATTCCTTAAAGGCCTGTATCGCACCCGAGATTTTAGGGGTGTCCATGGACGGAGGACCGTTTACCCTGGCTGAGCCTCCTGCTCGTTTGCCACCATATCCATAAAAAAAGTGAGAACTTATAATTTATTCAGTATTTGGAAGAGCTTGATCGATACTGTCACATCCTTGACAGAGCCATTGAGTTTTAGGAGTTTTGCTACTCACAACGGGTTATCAAAATAATACAATTATATATTTAATTAAAGCATGTATACATTTTTATAAATCAAAATGTATGTATTGATTTCGGTTATTACTGGTGATTCGTTAAGAAAAAGATACAATTTATCTCATATTTGGAATCAAGTTATTTCTATACAGTGGGATCTCGATAACTCGAATGTACAGGGAAATGCTAAAAAAATCGAGTTTACAAGAATTTAAGATACAAAGGATTTATTTGCTAAAACTTTGATTTATAAAGGTTTATAAGAATATTTTTCCACTTGTGGAGTTAAAGTTAAACAACAATTCGACTTCGATTTATGGTATACATTTACATATTTAGATAAATTTAAATACACTAGAAAGACTAATTAACTTATTTTATTGATAGGATTTCGGAGAAGTGCAAGAAAGACGCTACAATGTTGTTCTAACTACGACTTAGGAGTCTCGTTGTTGTAATTCGAGTTACAGAGAATAAATATTCTTATCAATGCCTCGTAGAGAAACATTTTGTTTGAGTTACAAAGTCTAATTAATTAGAGATACCGCGTATTTAGAGATTCAGCGGAAAGGAATAGTATTTTTTCGCCTAAATGAGGATTTCGACTAAACCGAGTTGTCGAGATTCCACCGTATATATCAAAGGTTTATTATAATGTTGCATAACAGAATAATGACAGCTAATCTAATAAATATTGATAAAATTTTCAGATGTCTACAAACATGCATCACCGCAGCATGCCGAGGGTAATGCATGAATCATTAATTCATTATTTATCTAATTTTATTAATTAAAGTTCATAACCGGGTAGCATGCTATTAAATTACACAAGGAACATACATATTTAAAATGGGCATATTATCATTTTTCACATTTTATAAAACTTTCACGGAGGAATCACATTAGGATTAAAAAACTATTTTCTTTCATTTCGTAATTTTTCAATGTATAATCTTAAAAGTCAAATAAATCATAGAATAAATATTAACTAATGTGTAATAAATACCATTAACTGAATTGAAAAAGATAAATATAATTTCAAAAAATATACTCCAAGCCTTGATCAAGTACTATCTTTTGTTGCTTAAACGACGTAAAATTTCGGCAACACAACCAATGCGTGGACTGTGGTGTGGTTGTACTTGGATAGTACCTATAGGAGACACACCTGCTCTGTTGTCCACTATACCATGCAAAAATATTAAGGGATCTAGCATGCTTATCAATAATGCAACTAATGTTTACTTTGACATGACACGTCGTAATGATTACATGTTGTCAAATGTAGGTTGACAATTGACATAACCGACGCCATAGTGTACAGGTGTTAAATTGTATTCTTTAAGTATTTGGAATAAATAGTTGCATGATTATGCTAGACCAGGTTATAATTAATGTAATTACCACGAGCGTCAAAATTATCATCCTATATTTGACGTTTTGCCTGCCGTTAAATCGTAAACGGGACATGTTTTAATATCAAACATTAAAAAAAATAAAGGTTCTATGAAAAGTGTTAGACAGAAATATTTTCTATATTTCTCGTGAATTTAATAATACAATTTTCAACAGTTTTGATGAATGGTTGTGCGAAGAACGGTGTGGACGATAAAGCCGAAGGCTGGGTTGTGTCATCGGAGTCTTGTGGCTTTCTATCTATTGGTAAGTTTCTCAAATGCTATTTTTAATAACCCGTGTTTTTTGCTTATTATATCTCTTCCATATTTCTTGTCGACGGGTTGGGGTTTTTTAGATTATAAAAATTCTGAACAAGACTAAGTTTTTTAAATTATACGATTTTATTAATACATTTATGTTATATTAATCTTGCCAGTGTTGATAAATATGAATCCATATCGTTGAATTATATATTTTTCGATTATAAAATTCTAAACAAGATCTTTTATATTAATATTAATTTTTAATTACATTGGTGTTGCTAGTTTTATAAATATGAATGTTGCTAAGTATAAAATGTTGGTGTTACCAGGTGCGCGATATGTTCGAGAAGTATTGCCAGGAGAAATTGTCGAGATGTCCCGACACGGGATTCGAACCGTAGACGTTGTGGAGCGGCCGGAGGGAAAGCAGCAGGCCTTCTGTATATTTGAATATGTTTATTTTGCTAGAGCGGACAGTATATTTGAAGGTGAGTTGCTTGAATAATATTTTATAATGGAAAAAAGTACTAAATTTTGATTTATTTTTGGCTTAATCGTTAATGTATTCAAACCAATGCGACTTGAGATCGTTCAAAAAAGGGCGTACCCATCCATTAAAGGCCGGCAACGCACCCGCAGCCCCTCAAGGGCTAGGGATGTCCATGGGGGGAGGGCCCCCTATCCTAGCTTCTGCTCGTTACCATAAAAAAGCTACCATTTCCATAAAAAAGTCAAATCTGATCTACGAACGGATCGCTGTATGTTTTCCATATAATCTTACCTGTTAATACTGATTTGATATTTTATTATATTAAATAGCAGAACCTCGAGCGTATAGTGCTGAGTCAATCCGCATCTTTCTCATCTTTGGTTCATAGTTATACATTTTTTTAATATCTTTGGTTTTATCAATATTTGTCATCAGGTCAAATGGTATACTCGGCGCGTTTGCAGTGTGGGCGTATGCTCGCTAGAGAATCCCCCGTTGATGCAGACATAGTTTCTTCAGTGCCAGAATCTGGGACTGCTGC